>BLSH010096972.1:1647528-1667761 GCA_018402905.1 Glandirana rugosa | reverse complement strand
ATGGGACTAGACACGATATATGGGACTAGACACTCTAACACGATATATGGGACTAGACACGATATATGACAGATCAGGGTATATAGCACAGATCAGGGTATATAGCACAGCCTCACAGATAAGGGTA
The DNA here is from genome assembly GCA_018402905.1 of Glandirana rugosa. NCBI lineage: Eukaryota > Metazoa > Chordata > Amphibia > Anura > Ranidae > Glandirana > Glandirana rugosa. Next base: position 1,667,634 of record BLSH010096972.1, on the reverse strand, counting down.
TATAGCATAGCCTCACAGATCAGGGTAACAGCAAACTGACAGCAGGGATCAGGGCTGACAGCAAACCCCCATGCACAGGACTGGCCGCATGAAGGCACCCCCCGCCACCACCATCCCCCCCGCAGGAGGTCTGGCACTTATCAGGCTGTGGTGTCCACCAGTGGCGGCGGATGCAAACCCTGCACCCCGGACCAGGGCAGGGGTTGCCGGGGGCTCGACGCACTGACAGCTACTAGCTTTCCCCGGCCGGAGGTACGGCACCTACTGGTTCAGGAGAGTTGCTGTGGTGTGCTCTCCTCTTCTCATCCTCCATGCAGGCAGCGGCGGTTCCGGCGTGTCTCCTCTTCCTTAGTTCAAGGCATCCAATAGGATCACCTGCCACTTTGGCCAATTGGGAAACAGACTCACTGACCTGCCTCCTGATTGGTGAGGAGGCACTGTAGTGTGAAAATAGCAAAAACTAATTTGCTATGGTCACACAATTGGGTGGGATCGGGGCACAGAGAGTGCGCCCCAAGCCCACCCTTTTTTGGAGCCTATTAGAGCCTCTGGCTCTAATCAGGTGCTTCGAAAAAAACACCCCCGCCATAGGAATCCATGCGTCCAGTGTCTTGAAAGAGTCCGGGAGCATGGATAGGGGCACCATCTGACCTTGGTGTGGGTTTTAGGTTGATGCTGTGGACTATCTAGAGCATTAGCGCGGTATCCCTACATACTAATATCACAGGATGGAGTATACAGCTCAGCATCACAGGACAGAGTATACAGCCCCAGCATCACAGGACAGAGTATACAGCCCCATAATCACAGGACAGAGTATATAGCTCAGCCTTATAGATCAGGGTAAATAGCACAGCCTCACAGATCAGGGTATTTAGCACAGCATTACAGAACAGGGTATATAGCACAGCATCACAGATCAGGGTATATAGCACAGCATCACAGATCAGGGTATATAGCGCAGCCTCACAGATCAGGGTATATAGCACAGATCAGGGTATATAGCACAATCTCACAGATCAGGGTATATAGCACAGATCAGGGTATATAGCACAGCCTCACAGATCAGGGTATATAGCACAGCCTCACAGATCAGGATATATTGCACAGATCAGGGTATATAACACAGCCTCACAGATCAGGGTATATAGCACAGCCTCACAGATCAGAGCACATAGCACAAATCAGGGTATATAGCGCAGATCAGGTTATATAGCACAGCCTCACAGATCAGGGTATATAACACAGATCAGGGTATATAGCACAGTCTCACAGATAAGGGTATATAGCATAGCCTCACAGATCAGGGTAACAGCAAACTGACAGCAGGGATCAGGGCTGACAGCAAACCCCCATGCACAGGACTGGCCGCATGAAGGCACCCCCCGCCACCACCATCCCCCCCCGCAGGAGGTCTGGCACTTATCAGGCTGTGGTGTCCACCAGTGGCGGCGGATGCAAACCCTGCACCCCGGACCAGGGCAGGGGTTGCCGGGGGCTCGACGCACTGACAGCTACTAGCTTTCCCCGGCCGGAGGTACGGCACCTACTGGTTCAGGAGAGTTGCTGTGGTGTGCTCTCCTCTTCTCATCCTCCATGCAGGCAGCGGCGGTTCCGGCGTGTCTCCTCTTCCTTAGCTCAAGGCATCCAATAGGATCACCTGCCACTTTGGCCAATTGGGAAACAGATCTCACTGACCTGCCTCCTGATTGGTGAGGAGGCACTGTAGTGTGAAAATAGCAAAAATTAATTTGCTATGGTCCCACAATTGGGTGGGATCGGGGCACAGAGAGTGCGCTCCAAGCCCACACTTTTTTGGAGCCTATTAGAGCCTCTGGCTCTAATCAGGTGCTTCGAAAAAAAAACACCCCCGCCATAGGAATCCATGCGTCCAGTGTCTTGAAAGGGTCCGGGAGCATGGATAGGGGGACTGCGCCCGTGCACCCTCAATGCATGGGCCGCCACTGTCTGATTGTATACAGCCACTAATTGGCCAACAATTTTTCACCTGGTTCCTTTGATTTTCAGATCAAGGGATGCCTACACGGACACCCACAGATCGAATTTTGGCCAGTTCATTGGGTACCAAACAAAATGTGCTCTATGTATGGCCATCGTAAATCGTATTTAAACCCAAAACAAAAAATGACTATATCTTTATCGTACAGTACAGAACACAGAAATCATTTCATAGACCATGGGTCATATGCTGCTACCAACAGATGATTGGGCATTGGTAAAAGTGTCAATGGGCTGACCCCAGTGTATCTAGATAACATTGCCCACTTCATGAGCTTCTAATTTTTTTCTTGCGTCTTTAAGTGATGGACCACTTTGATTGGAGATTTTCCTAATTATTTCAACAAAACTCTTACCTCCTTCCACTGACACTACTAACAGCATCTGACAAGCTTATTGCCTGAGGTTCATTAGCAGTTTCTGGATCTGTAACCCTCACCTTACAACTTGGGAACCATACCTGGACCCCGCAGTAGAGGGGCATGTTCATAATCTTTGCTTCAGGCACTGGATCTTGCAAGTGCAGGACCTTGGGAGTGGGGACACAGACCACAGACAATAGGGGTTCAACGCAGGATCTGAGGAAACTCAAAGTTACTTTCATATGGTTCCCTCATTCTGGAGCAAATTCTATTACCAACACCACTCCAACACCCTGACTCAAGCTCCTTGCCTTACAAAACCTGTCTGGCTAAGGCAGAATTTACTGCCACTATGTCTTTTTTTTCCAGAAACTTCCCCCTGACTACGTTCATAGGGTAAAACTAGAATTCCCAGGCACATTGGCTGGGGCAGACACTAAAAAGGAAGAAGATATTCTGGCAGAGAAGGTTCAAAATTTTTCACCACAACCATTTATGAACTTCCTTACTTATAATTATTATTATTCAGGATTTATATAGTGCCAACAGTTTGCACAGCAGGAGAGACAGTACAGTTACAATACAGTAAAATACAAGAGGGTTGAGAGGGCTCTGGTTGTTAACGCTTATAATCTAATAGGATGGGCAAGTGGTACAAAACACAATAGCAGGATTCATAATAGACTGAATGGGAATAACCTGTGTAGAGGTAGGCCTAGGAGAAGGGAGTTGCAATACTCAAGGTGAGAGATAATAAGGAAGTGAAAGAGTAGCTTGGTGGTTCTATTAGTTAAAAAGGGGGAGGATTGTAGAGATGTTACGAAGGAGAAGTCAGCAAGCTTTTCACAGTGATTGCATGTGGGGCTAAAAGGATAGGCCAGAGTCTAGGATTTCACCTAGTACCCTTGCGTGAGGGGAGGGACTGATATTTCTATTATTGATCTTTACGGAAAAGTCATGGAGGAGGGCACAGGCAGGGGGAATATTATAAGCTTGGTTTTAGAAAGATTTAGTTTGAAGAAGTGGTGTGACATCCATGTTGATATGACAGTTAGTATGTTAGTAATGTGAGAGGAGACTGAAGGAGTGAGGTGAGCAGTAGAGAAATAGATTTGGGTGTCATGGCATAGAGATGGTATTGGAAGCCATGGGAGGTTATCAAGTGATCAAGAGAACAGGTGTAGATACAGAAGAGAAGGGGTCCAAGAACAGAGCGTTGGGGGACCCTTACAGAGAAAGGAAGTGGAAGAGACAGAGTTGTAGGTAACGCTGAAAGAGCACTGTGATAGATAGGAGGAGAACAAGAAAAGAGCAGAATCTTGGAGGCCAACGTAGTGGAGTTTGTTGAGGAGGATTGGGGGGTCATTAGTATAAAAGCCTGAAGAAAGGTCTGTTAGTAACAATATGGATTATTGGCCATTGGTTTAGCAGTTAATAAATCGTTACTGATTTTTAGTAGGGCAGTTTCTAGTTTCTGTGGAGTGATGCAAGGGAAAGCCAGACTGTATGAGGTCAAGAAGATTGCTTTCCATAAACTAGTTACTGTGGATGCAATAATTGAGTCAGTATGTACTATTATATTGGTGACTAGATATGCCTCAGCACCTTTGTACTCAAAACTGTAAGGTCCTTTTTTAGAAAGCGCTTTCTTATCCTGGACCAGGCAAGTTGGGCCTTGTACTATAGTTAGGCAAACTCAGAGAGGCTATTTTCTCCTCTTGCCTTGTATCCTATGGAACCTAAATTTATTTCAAAGATGGGCTGTCCCAGCTGTGAACCTGGCCATTCTTGCACTGAATCAATCTACCATTTCTATTAAGGGTATTCCTTCCTTTAAAGATTCAGCAGAAAGGTGCTTGGAGACACTTCTGAAAAACCTCCTTTTGCACTGGCAGCCCCTACCCTAAAGCCAACTATAGCCACCTTAGCTATTTAGCGATGGCTAAATGGGCTTGAGAAATCCATACTAAACATCAATTTTATAGACAATGCTCATCTTTCTTCAAACATGCATTTTTTGCCCTCAGCTCTACTATTCTACTCGCTGTTAGGTAAGAAAAATATATCCAAACCCCACTTAACCTTATAGGCACAATGGGTATTTGTCTTCTTCCTTTTTGAAAGGAGTTCAAGGGTTTTTCCTCCTACATAGAAAATCCTTTCTCTTGAAAGCTCCACATATCATTAAGCCAGGTTCTTTTGCTGCAACACTATTTCAAAATCTGGCTAGCCTTTAATCACCCTATAGTCAGGCTTTGTCTTCCAGGACTACAATTCTTACTTGTGTGGTACAGCTTCTCTCCTTGTTATGAGGTAGGTGTAGTGGGATATTCTTCCCCTGTTCACACATCCATGTGAACCTTATCTTAGTAACCAGATTATAATGTTCCCTTCGCCTTGACAATCAACCTGGACCATTGGCCTTCTGTACCAGCCTCTTGCATTTGTTGCTTGACAGCTTCTGTTCTCAATACTCCTTTACAGTAGAATGTATTCCCTTCTGAGGTTTTCTCCCATTATCCTCTCTTACTCCGGCATCAAGATACTTTGCTAAAACCTTCCTTCACCACATTTTGGAATTGTATGCCTTCTGTAGGCGCTGTTCTCCTGCTTCTCCTCTGATTTTTTTTTCTTTCTCTAATCCTGCTTGTCATTCAGACAACCAAAGTGCAGTCATTGCACTTAGGTGCCTGGTTTAGATTTATGAGGAAGTTAATTCTATTACCTGGAGTCCCTACTGTTCTATTGCGCCATAATATATTCTTCCTGGTTTCAGCCTTTTTCAGCCAATTCCTTGCCTTCCTTAACTCTTGACCTCAGTGTCAGACAGCTTATTAATGACCTGACCTTACCATCCCCCGCTCAGAGCCTTTGGGAAAGCTGATTGGGCAATATGCATCAGGTGAGCGGTGACATCATTACCTAGGGTGGAACAAGGACACCATCTTGCTCAGGTTTTTTTGCATAGCGCAAAAGCCCTTTTACCCTTTCTGCCATGTGAGTGTATTTTCATGAGTTTTTTAATAAAATAGTGGTTTGCTATATTAGAGAGACTGATGACCAGTATGGGGAATAGACCTGGATGCAAGCTTTGACCTCCTGTTGTTAGTGGGGTCCATCAAACCAATTGAGAGGACACCCAGAGAGGAGCTTTGGTGGTGGGCACATCGGTGCTACTTTCATTGGGGAAAAAGAGTAAGTTCCTTATGCACATGGAAGAAATTTGTTGCACTTTCTGAATATTGTTGTCACATGAAAATCGGATGATGTATGAGACTGTTATTATCATTTTGGACAATTTGCACATTTTTTCTTTGGGATTTATATTTCAAGAACTATATCTGCTATATTATACTGATTCACATTTTTTATTTGCTTTCTGATGTTTTTGTTATATTGTACATTTTTTAGACTTTTTAGACCATGTTTCATTTTACACACGTATGTAGAGTGTAACAAAAAAAATAATCACATACAACATCCCCAAAACCCAAACCGCTTCACTGCTTACCTGAATCATGGGTCCTGTGCATAGCTCCACCTTTACAGTCACATCATTAAAATGGTTGTAAGGGCAGAATGTTTTTTTCCTTAATGCATTCTCTGCATTAAGGAAAATAACCTTCTATGTGCAGCTCCCCCCAAGCACCCCCCCCATACTTACTTGAGCCCAATCTCAATCCAGCGATGTGCACAAGAGCAAATGGTATCCCTTTCTTTCAAGGTTCAGCAGAAAGGTGCTTGAAGACACTTCTGAAAACCTCCTTTGCACTGGCTTTCTCTGCTCTCTCTCTCAGCTCAGACACAGCAGTGGGAGCCATTGGCAGTGAGGAGGAAGTGGGGGGCAGGGCTGAGCTGTGCTTTGTGTGTCTAAGTGACACAAAGAGGTGGCTCGGGAGCGAGCATGACCGAGTGCCCCCACAGCAAGTGGCTTGCTATGAGGGCACTCAGTGGAGGGGAGGAGTGTTGGCGTGGGACTCGAGAAAAGGAGGATCGGAGTTGCTCTGTGCAAAACCATTGCATGAGCAGGTGAGTATATAACATGTTTGTTATTTGAAAACAAAAAAGATATGCCTTTACAATTATTTTAAGGTCTGGCATCAGTCAATGGAAATCACTACAGTCCCATATGCCACCGTGGCATATAAGCTATTGCAGAATGTGCCATGAATCCTTCTCCCCTTTTCAAGCCGTAGTTAAGCCGTAGTTCTTTTTTAGCAATAGGTGGTCTAAGCCTTTGAAGTGTATATGGGATTTTAGTGATTAGGTTTACTTTAAATTTTACTGAAATATTTTATTAGTAAAATCTGAAGTTTACACAGTTTGAGCTTGTCCCTGGAGCAGAATTCTGCTGCATCTCTAATATGTGTATTCATCTAGCTCTTACAGTATATAAGTATGAAAATAAGCTCCCTCTGGTGTAAGCAGACTAGATTTTCAGTTTCGTTCAGTCACATAAGATGCACAGTGCCATGTAATGATGCCGTTTACAAGATGTTTATATTACCATATTTAATTCTGCTCTGACTGATCATATATTCATTAGCAAACAGTGTGGTTTTACCATTAGAATACTATGTTAACTATGTCAATGCAAAATATTGAAAAAAGACCAAGGTAGCATAACATGTGGCAGACAGTAGCAAAGTGTAACTAAAGGTAAAACTTTCTTTTTAGTTTTGGATAAAGTTGAGAGGAATTAGAGCACCTATTGGGTTAGCATAGTTGTGTGTGTCCCCGTTAGGGGTTTTCCCCTTTTCTATTTGCCCTGGGGTCCATTATTACCAAAAGCGACAGTGAAAGAAAATTTCAAATTAGGTTTTTCACAAGAACAAGTATAACTGGGACATCTTCCAATGGGAACACAATTTCTGGTGACCCTGGTGACAACTTCCTCTCACTTCCTGTTTTGGCTATGGGACAAGAAATGAAGGAAAATCTCAAAATCTCCAAAAAAAAAAAAGTATTTATATATATATATATATATATATATATAAATATATATATATATATATATATATATACATACATACGCCCGATCTAGTGTGTGAAGTCATTCCGCACGAGCCAGTCGGATGGTCCCGTGGCTGTGCTTTTTACCAATGCCTATTGACTTTGGGATACAAGTAAATGCATTAATCGTGGGGACTTGGAGGGCTTGTCAGATCCAATTCCAGCAGTAGGGACACTGCAGCCATTCCTTACTGACAGAATCATTTGATTATTGAGATACCTGATGGTGAGAATGTCAGCTATCCAATGGATACCATAAATGCAGTTTGATCTCTATAATCTGAGATCTCTATCATCTGGTAAGAGGCCTGTATTTTTATTGGGAGGAGCATTTTTTTTACACTGGGGCATTTCATTTCAGTATGGAGCACTAAGCAATTTTCTGACACACCTGGATTAACACAGATTTATTGATCATGAACTTTTTTGATTATTTGATTATATATTTTACAGAGTTATGGAATTTGTTATGCATATAGGTCTTTGAAACGTATTTATATGAAATATTTCCGTTTTTTTAGTTAACACTCTGCACATGTTAACCACTTCAGCCCCGGAAGGATTTCCCAGATTATTTTGGTTTATTGATTGGTTTGCGTAAAAGTCGCCGCGTTTACGAATGATGAGAATTAATTTATGGGGTTTTTATTTTTTCATATTTTAGTAGTAATGGCAGCGTTCTGCGATTTTTAGCGGTATTGTGATATTGTGGCGGACATGTCAGACCATTTTGACACTTTTTTGGGACCATTGGCATTTATACAGCGATCAGTGCTATGAAAATGCATTGGTTACTGTGTAAATGCCATTGGCAGTGAAGGAGTTAACAGGGAGGGGGCGCTCTAAGGGTTAACTGTGGTTCCCTCAGTGTGTTCTAACTGTATGGGGGCTGGGCAGGCAGGGGGAGGGGAGTGATCATGGCTCCCATATACAGGGAGCCTGTGATCACATCCCTTCCCCCTCTGTCAGAACGCAGATCTGTGTTTACATACACGGACCTCTGTTCTGTTGCTCTGGGGGGGTGGTTGTGGGTAACCGGAAGACACTGAATCCGCCGTACCCGCTCCCTGGCCCCCCGGAACACAGTGAGCGCGCATGAGCGCGCCTCTGGCAGCACGCACGCGCTCACAATACTCATTCTTGCGGCTGCCATCATGTGACGGCATTTCGCGATAACGACCCATGTTGCCTCCATCAAGCCACGGCGGGCGTTCGGCAACTGGTTAAAAGTGATTGTAAAGTCTAAACATTTTGTACCCTAATGCATCTCCCCTTTACTTACTCGAGCCCTCATTCGATCCAGCACTGTGCACTTCTGCAGCTCTTCCCTTCCCTCAATTCCGGGTCTCACTGGCTTTGTTGGGGCACCGGGAGCCATTGGCTCCCCGTGCTGTCAATCAAAGCCAGTGACGAGGGAGTGGGGGGGGGGTGAGTCCTGCTGTCTGTGTCAATGGACGCAGCAGCGGGGTTCAGGTGCAAGCACGCACGAGTGCCCCTATGGAAAGAGGCACTGGACAGAGTGGAGGGGCCAGGAGCATCAGCAAGGGACCCGAATAGAGGATTCTATTCCTATTCTATATTGCAATTCCATTACACAGAGCATGTAAGTATAGACATGTTTGTTTTTTTTTTTTTTTTATAATTACTGTTTCAATCACTTTATGAATCACTTTACCATAACATTATAACCACCCATCATAACCTGTTGAGGCTCCACATGGACTCCACTAGACCTCATTAGATATAGTGGAATGAGTGTAGTTCCCGCCTATGTGTTTTTAGAGCGTTTTGCAGTTTGCAGAAATGCACTACAGTTCATTTAATATGGTTTCCTATGGTACACGTTAACACTATGCGTTTTTCTACCTGTGCGGTTTTGGAAAGGGTCAGGGACTTTCTTCCCACAGCAGATTGCATTTTGCGTGTAATAGACTTCAATGGACCTACATGAAAAACGCAAGTGTTGCATGTTTGATGTGTTATTATAAGCTTTTTTTTTTTTCCCTTCCATTTTTTTAGGTCAGTAGTGGTGGCGTCATAATTGACGATGGATCTACATTGGGAGACATTGTTTTTTAAATTAAGGACTTGTCAAAAACTGCCTACTGTCATTTTTTACACTACCCTTTTTTTTATTTTTGGTTAATGAGTAGGAGTACTCCTACTGATTCACATGGGGGGATCTGGGGCCCCCTTGTTAAAGGGGCTTCCATATTCAGATAAGCCCCCGGCCCGCAGACCCCCACAACCACTGGCCAGGGTTGTGGGGAAGAGGCCCTATCAACATGGGCCTGGTATGGATTGGGGGCCCCACACCGTTTTTTTCCTGATTTATATTCTTTTTTTACATTCAGCTGTCAGTGGGGAACCTCGCTGACAGCTGATGATTCATCAGTTGTTAAGGATGCGGCTTCCCTCCTTAAAGCACAGGTCCGCCACCCCTTTAAAAAATAAAAGTCAGCAGCTGCTGACTTTTTACTTTAGGACACTCACCTGTCCTGGAGTCCAGCGATGTTGGCACTGCCCACCGATCTTCGGATCGGTGAACGAGTGCAGCCGCCGCCATTGAGGCGAAGGGAACCCAGACGTGTAGCCATTCGGCTTCACGGCCGGGCCCCTACTGTGCATGTGCGAGACGCCGCTGTGCTTTCTCATTGGCGGCTGTGGAGGAGGAGGAGGGAGGAGAAGGGAGCCCGACTGCTGATGTCTGCAGCCCTGGGCTCCCGGATGTGTGGAAAAGGTCACCTGTCAAAGACAGGTATCCTCTTCCCCCCGAAAGGTGCCAAACGTGATCCCGGGGGGGGGGGGGGGGAGGAATCTGACCAGTTGAAATTCCACTTTTGGGTGGAACTCTGCATTAACAACCAGCTATTCACATCTTGTTAAAGAGAAACAAATTGCAAAACACATGAAAACTGCATGCAATAATGCAGGTTTAAAAACGTACTGCAAATGTGCCGAAAAGACGCATCAACTGCAGCCTCATAGATGTGAAACTAGGGTTAATTGCTTTACTGGCCAGATCTCCAGGAGAAAAAAAGAGGATTGGTAAAGTGCAATATATTACATTTTAGTTTGGGGTTTATATACAGTATGCTTTAAATACAGTAATGTCCAGTTGAATAATAAAATGAACCCAAGAATTAAAATGCTATGCCCAAAACTGATGTTAAAGCATACCTAAATGCAAACCTTTTTTTTGTTTAGTTTTATATAGAATGATGAGGGATTAGAAGACCTGGCAGATTTGTATTGCTGTCTGTACTCTCATTACACATGGCTGGACTTTACACAAACACACCACTATACTGTGTGCATTAAAAGCGCTGCAGTCATTTTGACCCTTGCGAGCCTCTGTTCGGCACATGTTGATGATGTCATGAGCAGGAAGTAATCTTACACAGGATGTAAACCAGGATGGTTAATAGCAGCTGTCAGTGAGATCCAGCGTTCTCACCTTTTGTCTTTCTTGTTGTCTCCCATCTGATTTACTGAACAGGTTTGTGTCAATGATTTTATGTGTGTCTCCATTGCCTGCTCTGCTCGCTGACAGCTTTACGTTGTGCTGTGCAGCCTTTATTTCTAGAGATGTTTACATGGGGCTTCTGCTGTTTGCTTTCTCCTCCTGTTACAGAATTCATATTTACTGAGTTCTTTAGCGATCTGTTCACATTGTAAGCAATACAGGTCAGCCTTTGCAGTACTAATTGGTGTTCAAATGCATGTGTTTATTGTCACTACATTTCAATGCAAAGGGCTTTATAGAACTTCACCATCGCTTCTTTACCTCCCCTCTGCTGTTCCCTTCCTTTAAAAAAAAAAAAAAAAACCCCAGTATGTGCAAAGATCTATTCCAGGTATTTGAGACACATGGAATGTCCGCACGTGCACCAGGATTCGTACACGCACATAGCACTAAATTCTGGTTTCTGGGACATGGCAGAGACTTGAAGCATCTGTGCAAATACATGTGTATTTGATGTGTATGCAGCAATGAGGTGGGTGCAAATACCTGGCAGAGTGCAGTGCAATGTCTGCACATGCATAGAATCTTGTGGTGTGCATGCACCCTCAGTAATATTGCCTAATGGGAATGTATGTGTGATGTGGCAATCACAGGATGCAATAAGAGTGTGTGTACTGTGTTATTCCCACCTATCTGAGAAAGTAGGAAGTGCTGCCTTGCAGTTCAGGAACTGTAAATCACCAAAAAAAAAGTATAAAATGGTTCTGTAATAGGGAGGAAGGAGGAACAAAAGAGAATTGGTTCATGTAATCAGCACTCACCCAGCCAGCTCAGACACATATTGAGTTATAATGTGTATGTATTGATAGGACAGAACACAATAAAACCATATGTGAACCCTTAGGCCACTTGCACACCGGGGCGGTGTGGCAGTATCGGTAAAGTGCCGCTAGTTTTACCGATGTTATAGCTGCGCTTTTGCACTCCTCCTATTCGGGCGTCAGCAGGGCACTTTTAACCCCCCACAAGGGGTTAAAAGCACCAGCTTGGCGCGCTGCTATTGATTTCAACGGCAGGGGCAGTGTAGGAGCGGTGTATACACCGCTTACTGCACTGTCCCAAAGATTCGGCTTGCAGGACTTTTTTTCCCGTCCTGCAAGCGCACCACCCCAGTGTGAAAGCACTCGGGCTTTAACACTGGGGTGGATTGGGGGGAGTTTTTCAGGCACTTTACAGGTGCTATTTTTAGCACTAAAGCACCTGAAAAACACCCCAGTGTGAAAGTGGCTTTAGGGTAGATTTAAAAATGTCCCTTTCGTCTGAAGCCTAATCTACGTCCAGATCTTGCTGCAGAGGCTACTGACAAAGGGTAAAAAAGGAAGAAATGCATTGCCTCCTCACCGCCTGTTTTAACCCCATTTTTGCAGACATATGTGCCACAGTGTACACTGCCCCAGGGCGTATACAGTGCATCCATATTTACTTTAATGTAAAAAGGGGTGTTTTTTACATCAAAGGGTTAATGGAGAACTCTGACAGCATATGGGTTAATCTGATTGCTTCAATTATCCTAATCACCTTTGTGTATGTTACATTGGCTACACATGATAATGTTTAAAATGACATATTTATAAAGAGAAAGTGTGACCTGTCACAACCACAGTGACATACCTCCATCCCTAGTATTCATAGAAGTAAGAAAAATTTGGCCATGGGACTCTATATGAGGCATGCCACATTCAAAGAAAGGGGGTACAAAGCGTGTAAAAAGTATATATTTATTTACATACCAAATAAAATGTTGCATAGTCTTCAATAACATAGTAAATACAATAATCCAGCCATCAAGGGCCATATAGAGAGCTGACATAGAACATGGTAGCTGGAGTAAAAAAATTCATGAATTTACACATACATAATAAATTATAATATACAAAAGCGAGTACATGATAGCTTGTGTGGAAATCAAATGGTATAAGCATTGTATAACTCTACGTGTTTCGTGGCTTATGGCCACTCGTCAGGAGTGCAATGCCATGAGTATCTATAACTGTAAATATGAATAAGATGGTATATTGATCAAACTTCTAATAGAGTGCAAAGAAAGTCCACTCATGGGAAGGGGGATCTAATACTTACATATCAGCTCAAAAAAGGTGGCCTAGCTTGCAAGAGGTAGGGGAATGCCATAATAATGTCAGACCCGGGGCTGAGGCAGGGATAGTCCCGTCCCAAACAAGGGAACAGCCAGGGTAAAGGCCATATTAAAAAGGGTCATCCATACCAAGGAGGAAAAGCACAGGGGGACACATCCAATTCATTCTAATCTGAAAAATATATCAAAACATGGGAGAGTATATATGTGTGTGTATGTATGTATGTATAAAGTTATTGCATAAAGTGAAAAATAGATGTTGCAATGGCTGGAAAGAGTGTTCATACTGACCACCAGTGACAGGAAGGTGTAGATAAAGCAGGATGGGAGAACCAATACCATGAGGGATAAAGGTATGGAGGTGGGATCAGGAATACCAAAGGTGTGAGTGCATAGGAAAACAGGTAGACGGTGCAAGACCAGAGTAAAAAAGATGGTGACTTTAGAAGTGTTAGTGGAATCATGAATACCACTGACATGGCAGTAACCCAAAGTGCTGAACGTGCACAGATGTAGGATACATGGGCATGTAAGGGCCCCATGTATAGAACTTACCCAAGTGTGGTTGTGCAGTAAACTGTGCAGGGCGTGCTGCTCAGATGGCATGTTTAGTTAATTAGTTACAGTCATATAATATATTTGTGTTCTTAGCCTGTTATTTTAGCTATGACTAAGCATCAGTAAGGGTGTGAAACGCATTAGCTACAGCTGATTCCCCCACCTCACTTTTGCTGTATGGACTGTCTTTTATACCAATAAAGGCGATGGCATTGGTGTGCGGTTGTACAGATCTTCTCATTCACACATTTACTTCAATGTAGGGATGCACTGAAATTTCGGCAACCGAAAATTATCGGCCGAAAACTGTGTTTTTTCTATCGGCCGATAGAGAAAAAAGCCGATACCGAAAGGGGGTGGGTCCACCCTGGGTGCCGCGCATTGCGGGATGTCACCTTGGCTTGCCCAATCCTTCCTTCGCTCCTCCTCCCCTCTCTTCTCCCCTCAACAATCTCCGTGAGCTGAAGACAGGGGGACAGTGACACCAAGTCCCTCTGTAGCAAGTGCAGCCCAGCACCCCTGCTTCCTCTCCCGCGGCCACACTGTGACAAAGCAGATGCACAACTGTGGGCTGCATGTTCTCAAGCCTGCTTCCCCTCTGTCTGAGTGAAGCAGAGACGGCTCTCTGTGTTCCACCCACTTGCCCCCCTTTTCCGGTCAGCAGCATGGAGATCAAAGACACACAGAGCAGGCTGTGTTTGTGCATTCTTCTTTCTCCCCCTTCTTCTGTCAGCAGTGGGGGGTGGGGGGGCGGTGAGGCAATCAGTGAACAGTAACCTCTAGCAACTGAATAGTGAACTGTAAAATGCAGTAACTTCTAGAAACTGAATAGTGAGCTGCAATGTGTAGTAAATTACAGCTCACTATTCAGTTGCTAGAAGTTACTGCATTTTACAGCTCACTATTCAGTTGCTAGAGGTTACTCGTAGTAACCTCTAGCAACTGAATGGTGAGCTTTAATGTGTATAGTAATCTCTAGCAACTGAATGGTGAGTGGTAATGTGTACAGTTCGGGTTCGCTCAACTCTAGTTACTAAAGTTCGGGTTCGTACCGGACTTTAGGGTGTCCGTGTCCCGAACCCGGACATTTGAGAAAAAGTCGGGGTTCGGGTATTTTTTCGCGCCTTTTGAATAGCTGCAGGGCAGCCAATCAACAAGCGTTTCACCCGTTTGCCCTTAGAAGCCATCACAGCCATGCCTACTAATGGCATGGCTGTGATTGGCCAGTGCATCATGTGACCCAGCCTCGATATGAGCTGGAGTCACTTAGCGCTGCATGTCACATGCTCTCAGACTAGTGTAGGGAGAGGATGCTGCCACCGCTGTGAGGGTCAGATTAGCGTTATAAAATCATCTCATACTAGTATAGGGAGAGGTTCCTGCTCCTGGTGTGAGGGATAGATTAGCGTTATAAAATCATCTCATCTCATACTAGTATAGGGAGAGGTTCCTACCGCTGGTGTGAGGGATAGATTAGCGTTATAAAATCATCTCATACTGGTGTAGGGAGAGGTTCCTGCTGCTGGTGTGAGGGATAGAAAACCGTTATAAAATCATCTCATGCTGGTGTAGGGAGAGGATCCTGCTGCTGGTGTGAGGGACAGATTTGCGTTATAAAATCTAGTGCAGCCGCCTGTCCTCAGCCAACGTTGACAAGCTAACCTTTATTAAAATGAACCAGGCATGGATCCCACAAGACTTGTCTGTACCTTGTCAGTCTGCACACTGTAGAAAGCCGCAGCAGTTTCGTCATCATCAGAGACGTGCTGCGGTGGTGTTTCCATGTCCTCATCCTGAAACAGAAGTGGTTGGGCATCGGTCCAGTCAATGTCTTCCACTTCTGGGGCAGGGCTATGTGGATGGCCCACGGAATGCACACCAGCAGAGTCATCAAAAAGCATAAGAGACTGCTGCATGACTTGGGGCTCAGACTGCTTGGCTGATTTACAAGGGGCTGAGGTGAAAGACAGATGGCCATGGGGTTCAGGTGCCAACTCTGAGCTTTCAGCAAGGGACTGGGTGAGAGACAATGTGAAGTAACTGGAGGCATTGTCAGCCACCCAATCTACTATCGCCTGTACTTGTTCTGGCCTCACCATTCATTGAGCGGCATTCGGGCCTACCATAGAAAGTTGAAGGTTCTGTCGGCTACTTGCATCTGAGGAAGGTGTTTCACTTGTGCGTGTAGCTGGCACAGATCGACCACGTCCTCTCCTTGCAACAGGAGCTTCACCAACACCAGCAGCACCATGACCACATCCCTTATTTGGGGACTCAGTGGAAGCACAAGGCGAAGGCAGAGGAGGAGGAAGAGGTAGCCAACGCAGCTGTGGCACCACCAGCACCTCAGAAGGAAGGGTTAGCATGGCCGAAATGTGGAAAAGCTTTGTCAGCAGCCCGCCACAACAAACATAACCACCAGCTAATAGGCAACGTCTTAGCAGGAGGCAGCATTTCAGCAACATGGTGGAACAGTATGTGTGCCTACGCCTACACGTACTGACTGATGGGGCTGCCCCATTCAACTTCTGGGTCTCCAAATTGGGCACATGGCCTGAGCTAGCCCTTTATGCCTTGGAGCTGCTGGCCTGCCCTGCAGCCAGTGTATTGTCTGAACGTGTGTTTAGCACGACAGGGGGCGTTATCACAGACAAGCGCAGCCGCCTGTCCACAGCCAACGTGGACAAGCTAACGTTTATTAAAATGAACCAGGCATGGATCCCACAAGACTTGTCTGTACCTTGTACAGAATAGCCATTTATACCGGCCTCACACAGCCATTGGTATACTTAAGTGAAGGTACCCCTTTTTTTTTTTTTTTTTTAAATATGTCTCAATATATTGGGGGCTAACCCAATTAGAAAAAACAAACAAACAAACAAAAAACTGTGTTGGCTACCTCCTCCTCCTCCACCACCACTGTCACTGCCTCCTCAACCTCCTACTCCACATCCACCTCCCATTTTTATTTTTTTATGTGATTTTAACCACTTCCTTACTGGGCACTTAAACCCCCCCTCCTGCCCAGACCAATTTTAGGCTTTCAGCGATGTTGCATTTTGAATGACAATTGCGCGGTCGTGCGACGTTGTACCCAAACAAAATTTTTATCATTTTTTTCCCCACAAATAGAGCTTTCTTTTGGTGGTATTTGATCACCTCTGCGGTTTTTATTTTTTGCGCTATAAACAAAAAGCGACGCTTTTGAAAAAAAGAACAATATTTTTTACTTTTTTGCTATAATATCCAAGAAAAAATATAAAAAAAATAATTATTCATCAGTTTTGGCCGATTATATATTCTTCTACATATTTATGGTAAAAAAAAATCACAATCGGCATATTCTGATTGGTTTGCGCAAAAGTAATCGCGTCTACAAACTGTGGGAATTTATGGCGTTTTTACTATTTTTTTTTTTTTTTTATCGGAACTGCGATATTGCAGCGGACATGTCGGACATTTTTGACACATTTTTGGGACCAATGACATTTCTACACTGATCAGAAATTTAAATGTCCACTGATTACTGTATAAATGTCATTGGCAGTGAAGGGGTTAACCTGAAGGGGGCAGTGAAGGGGTTAAGTGTGTTCCCTGGGTGTGTTCTGACTGTGGAGGGGCTGAGCTGGTCTGGTCGGGACAGAACAGATCTAACTGATCCCAGTGACAGGGATCAGTAGATCTGTCATGTCCTGTTCACAGAACGGAGAACTGCCGTGTTTACATTGGCGGTTCCCCATTCTGCAGCTGCTAATGGTGACATCGAGTCCACCCAACCCGCGGGCACACCCACGCAGTGTGCGGCGGCCGCGAGAGCGCGCGGGGAGCGTGCACAAAGGAGGACGTCCATAGACGTCCTCCGGGCATTTCAGAGCTGCGCTGTAGCCGTCTTTTGGCTATAGCACGGATCTGAACTGGTTAAGTTATTTACCTATCCACATTTGTTTGCAGGGCACTTGTCCTACTCTTAACCCTGTTTTGCTTCCTTTTGCAGCCCTCTAGCCCTTTCCAGGACTTTTTTTAGAGACATTTTTGTGCCCAAAAGTTCGGGTCACCATTGACTTCAATGGGGTTCAGGGTCAAGTTCGGGGCCGAACTCGAACTTTTTTGCGAAGTTCGGCCGAACCCGAACATCCAGGTGTCCACTCAACTCTAGTAGTAACCTCTAGCAACCCTTTAAATATTTTTGAAAAACTGTAATTTTCGGTTTCAGTTTTCGGCCTAGGGCATCTTTCATTTTCGGTTTCGGCACCAAAATTTCCATTCGGTGCACCACTACTTCAATGTGTAGTTGTTGATGGACTCGTTGGCTGTGGGCACAAAGCATTGTGACCGCGGCATAGAAACTCCCCCTGTACGCTGCCTGTTGCAGCTCAACTGCACATCTAAATGAAGCCTTCCCTTGTAAAACAACCCATTTAGTTTAAAATAGAAATGAGAGGCAAAGTGTGTGTGTGTGTGTGTGTGTGTGTGTGTGTGTGTGTGTGTGTTTTTGAAAATCTTTTGTGATCACATAATCCCTGTTCTCAGCTATATGAAGGGCTTGGAGAGGTGGGATGGAGAAACAGCAGTATACTGATCTTCCCAGTGAAAAGCTTTTTTCCATTATGTGCAAGTATGCACTGCAAATGCCAAACCTGTATTTCCAAAGCCCAGTTATATTATGTTGCCTTTTCTGTACCTCTACTATTAAATATTTAGAAAATGTTTGTTTTCAGCATAAAAAAATGTCAGAAGATTCCCAGAGAAATTTCCGGTCTGTGTATTATGAGAAAGTTGGATTTCGTGGAGTAGAGGAGAAGAAATCCCTGGAGATATTGTTGAAAGATGATCGGTTAGGTGTGTATAATAAAAAATAAAAATAAAATTGATGTATAGTTTTACAAGCCGCTACAGCAACACAGTCATGTCTCGGACATTACTTCACCAAATGCGATCACCAAATACCAGTTTTAAAAACTGTAAGCAAAATGAGCAGAACTACTATTACACTACGCAGCACCTAGCCAGTATCTATCCACAGGCCGATCCGATAAGTGCGAGGTGTGCTGTCTCCACTGGTACCTTTTATACATATAGTATGGTCTTCTCCGGTACTCCTGCCCTTCTGGGAGTCGGTGACCCAGACCCTCTGCCAGTTATGTGATATCCCACTGCATCCTGAACCTTTTACTCCTACTGGGTCATATGGAGGATGTAGAGGTAGACCTATACACTAAACTTTTTATTACATTTGCCCTCTCTTATGCGAGAAGGGAGATCCTACTGTGGTGGAAGTCCCCTGTGCCCCCAACGATCTGTGCTTGGAGAACGGCTATTAATTCAGTACTCTCTCTTTATAAAATTTCTTATGTGAGTAGGAATTGTCCCCAAACATTTAATAAAGTGGGGTCTACCTGGATAGACACCTATGGACAAGATGCCAAGTTGTAGTTTGAGAGCTTATTGTTTCCGGTGTCTCCCTCCCTTCCCTTCCTGCTGCTGGGTGTTACCCTACCCCCCCCCTTTTTTTTTCTCTCCCTATTCGTCCCCCTTCTTTCTCCTTCCCCCTTTCCTCAACCATCCATGACCTTGGTTCTTTTGCTATATTCTCCCCCCCCCCCCCTTAGCTCCTTTCTCTTTTCTCCCTGTCTACTCTCAAACTCTAGGTTTAATAATGGCAAGTATGTAGCCAGTACTGTACTGTACTTCCAGCTTCTGTATCTTTGGTGTTAGATGAGACTCATTTTGTCTTGATTCATTTTCCTTCTTACTGATTCAATGAATTACACATAGTGTAACAATATGTTATTGACAATTACCCTGTATAATATGCTTTATTTTTAACTCTGTACTGCCACAAGTTACATTTTTTTTTAGCAGAACTGCAATGGCTTTTTCGTAAATGCACATCAAAATCAATTCCATACCCAACTATAAATTTAAATATATATATATGTTAGTATCTCACAAAAATGAGTACATCCCTCACATTTTTTTTAAATATTTTATTGTATCTTTTTATGTGACAACACTGAAGAAATAACACTTTGCTACAATGTAAAGTAGTGAGTGTACAGCTTGTATAACAGTGTAAATTTGCTGTCCCCTCAAAATAACTCAACACACAGCCATTAATGTCTAAACCGCTGGCAACAAAAGTGGCTGTGGGCACAAAGCATTGTGCCCACAGAGACCTGAGACCACTGTGGGCACGAAGCATTGTGCCCACCTGAGACCTTGTAACACTAACGAGTCATATGACACCGGGGAGGGAAAATGGCTTATTGGGCCCAATTTGGACATTTTCACTAAGGGATGTACTCACTTTTGTTGCCAGCGCTTTAGACATTAATGGCTGTGTGTTGAGTTATTTTGAGGGGACAGCAAATTTGCACTGTTATACAAGCTGTACACTCACTACTTTACATTGTAGCAAAGTGTCATTTCTTCAGTGTTGTCACATGAAAAGATATAATAAAGTATTTACAACACTGTTGTGACTTCTTTACTGTGAAACGATGTTACATTTCATCACTCACATGTCGAACATA
>BLSH010096972.1:1634654-1645281 GCA_018402905.1 Glandirana rugosa | reverse complement strand
TGTGTGTATGTGTGTGTATGTGTGTATATATATATACACACACATTTTTGTCTTTAAAAAAAAATTGTAAATTGGATATAAAATGTTGATCTGTTGAAATATTCAAGTGTAGTAATAATCGACAATAAAATTTTTTTTGTCTCTCAGGGATTCTAGTGGATAGATTTTTGCCCTGCCTGCCCTTGTTCACATTGAATACGGCTTTGAAATTGTGCAACTTCATCTGAAATGATGCAAAGCGGCATATCAGTGTGATTTTGAAGGCATCTAGGCAGCTACATGCACAGATGTCTATGATGTCTATGCAAGTCGCACCTAAAATCGCCAAAAGTGGTGCAGGAACTACATTTTTAAATCGATGCGGCCCACAAAGTCAGTGTCGCGCCGATTTGAACATGGCCATTGTCAACAGTACGGTGCGAATTGTCATGCGATTTTGACCTGTCAAGTCGCATGACAAATCGCTCCAATGTGTGTGAGGTGTTACTCTTCTTGCTTGATTTTTATGTTCTGAAGAATTCGGTAGGAAGAGTGGGAAGACTATAGTGTGGGAGACAGCAGAACCAGGGACTGTGGCCAAGTCCCTAAAAGATTTAAAATGCCAGCAGGTGTCTTAGTCTACAAGTTTCCACGAGTGATGTAAATATCAGTATGGACTGGATACACCTTTTAAATGCTTGTAATCGTCTAGCATGGTTCAATGTAAAATGTTTTTTTTGACTTCTAAGAATCTGCTAGGAGTCTGTCTGTTGAAACTGTACAAGACAGTCACCAGATAATATCTATTCCACAAATGATATTGTATTTCCTGGATGTAAAGAAGGCTTTTTGGGTCTTCTTGAAGAGTAATTATTTTTGTCATGTGATTGAACGCTACCTTTTTGTCCACAGATATTGAGAAGCTGTGTACCTTCAGTCAGAGGTTTCCTCTTCCATCCATGTACCGAATTCTTGTATGGAAAGTACTTCTTGGTATGGATAACATTCTCAGAACTTCAGATATGAAAAAGTTAAAGTGATTTTAAAGTCTTGTGTTTTTTTTTTTAAAATTACAAACATGTTATACTTGCCTCCTCTTTGCAGTTGGTATTGCACAGAGCAGCCCCAATCCTTCTCTTCTCAGGTCCGTCTTTGCTGCTCCTGGCCCCTCCCTCCTATCGAGTGCCCCCTCAGCCAGCAGCAATGGGGGCACCCAAGCAGAGTCAGAGCTACGTGTATCCATTCAGACACGGAGCCCCAACCAGGCCCCACCCCCTCTCTCCGCTGATTGGCTGAGTGACTTTGACAGCCATTTGAACCAATGGTGCTGCTGCTGTGTCTCAGCCAATCGGGAGGAGAGTCCCGCAGGGCTTAGGCATTCGTGGACATCACTGGAGAGAGATGGGGCTCGGTTAAGTAATTAGGGGGTGCTGGGAAGACTGCTACATACAAAATATGTTTTATGTTAAGGCATAGAATGCAATAAGAAAAAAAACTTCTGCCTTTACAAGCCCTTTAACCACTTGCCATCCAGCCGTTATACGGCGGCAGGTCGACATGTTCGTGCAAATCGCCGTAGCTGTATGGCGGCCTTTTAAATAGCTATAGCAGGCGTGCCCGCTGCACGGCGGGGGAGCTGATGGACATAGCCGGAGGCCGCAATGTCTGCTGGCCACCCACGATCGTGGGAAAGCGAGGCAGAACGGGGATCTTTAAATGTAAACAGACAGATCCCCGTTCTGTCAGGGAAGTAGAGAGAGATCTGCTGTTCCTAGTGATTAGGAACAGCATTCTCTCTCTACTCCTAGGCAGTACACTCCCCCCAAAATTAGAAACACCTCCCAGGGAACACATTTAACCTCTTGATCACCCCCCCTAGTGTTAACCCCTTCCCTGCCAGTGACATGTATACAGTACTCAGTGTATTTTTATAGCACTGATCGCTACATAAATGTCAGTGGTCCCAAAAAAGTGTCCAATCTGTCCGCCGCAATGTCGAAGTCCCGCTGAAAATCGATTATCACCGCCATTACTAGTAAAAAAAAATTATTAATAAAAAGGCCATAAATCTATACCTACTTTGTAGACGCTATAACTTTGGCGCAAACCAATCAATATACGCTTATTGTGATTTTTTTTTTCAAAAAATATGTAGAAGAATACATATTGGCCTAAACTGATGAAGAAATTCTGTTTGTTTTTTTTTTTTGATATTTATTATAGCAAAACGTAAAAAAAAAATATTTTTTTTTTCAAAATTGTCTCTTTTTTTTGTTTTATAGCGCCAAAAATAAGAACTGCAGAGGTGATCAAATGTCACTAAAAGAAAGCTCTATTTGTGGGGAAAAAAGGACATCAGTTTTGTTTGGTACAGCGTCGTACGACCGCGCAATTGTCAGTTGAAGCGGCGCCGTGCCGTATCGCAAAAAATGGCCTGGTCAGGAAGTGGGTAAATCCTTCCACTGACCGCTGCTTTTTATCGAGGGCAGTGCAGAAATCTTCAGACACTTTTGATGCACAAGGCCCTGGTTAACAAATAATGTATTGATCAAACACTTCTATTATATTTAATATGCTTAGATATACAAGTTAAATACAGTAATAGAATTAAAGTACATCTACACTTTAAATTGAATGAAGTTTGTCCTGCAGCCTTTTTACAGCCACTTCCTGTCTCCGTGCATGTACTTCATCAACTGCTGCTCAAGGTGTTGATGGCATTAACCATGGTCAGTTCCTGTAAAATGTGTCAGTATGGTCACTTCTAGTCTCCATTGGGAGAGGATGTGACAGAATGAAACTCACCTGTCTTTTCTGTACTTAAGTTTCTGCCTTATTTGTTTCATTTTGCATGATCAGCATTTTCTTTCTCTATATCCTATTGGTAGGCTTGAGGACAGAATGCCACTGAAGATGAATCTTTCTCAAACCGTTCCTAAGTAATTCTAATGTATTTCGGTTCAAGATCAACTGAACTGAGTCTAAGATGGTCTGTCAGTAACCATTCTGTCAAACAAATCTATAAATCATAAAGGCATGGCATCCAATATTAGTTATTGCCAGTTAGTGTATATGCTGTTGGTGTTGTGTCAAAACAGCCAACTCCTCGAAATTTCCAATTACTGATGCTGGAGAGTCACCGGAAGTGCCGTGGTTGGATATTTCGACGAGTTGGCTGTTTTGTCAGAAGACCGGCTTTAGAAGGTTGGAATCTTGACCTCCCTTTTCATTACTTGTTTTTGAGAATATTTTAAAATATATACAGTTGTGCTTATAAGTTTACATACCCTGGCAGAATTTATGATTTCTTGGCCGTTTTTCAGAGAATGTGTCACAACACCTGGGGTCAGGTGACGGGTGTGCACCACTGGAGTGCAAATGGCACGAAGGGTTGTGAAGTGCACCACCAAGGTTGTGGACCTATGGCTGACTGCTGCTAATGAGTTTCGGCTGATACGGGAAGAGGGCCCCCTGGAGCACGGACACTGAAACACAGGGAGCTAGTGCATCGGTTTCCCCAGGGCGCGGAGTCTAAGAGCCAGTGGATGTTCATCAGTGTAGAAAAGCACACAGGTGAGGGAGGCCCGGCCTTTAACTGGACACATGCAGCAAGGTGGGCAATAGATAACACATGAATGTTTGCTGTGGTTTCAAGACAGAATGTTTATGTTTACTGTGATTTCATGACACTACCTCCCCCCTCTTGTGAGGCCTCCCCCTCCCCCGCTTGGATCCAGGCTTGGAGGGAAACCTCAAATGAAACTTTTGTACAAGACGAGGCGCAAATCCCTCAGATGCAGGAATCCACGACCTCTCCACAGGACCAAGCCCTCTCCAATGCACAAGGTACTGAAGGCGAGAATCCAGAATTTTGACTAACCTCGTACTCCTGATTATCCTCAGAGACTGGAACCTCGGCGTGGAAAGGATGAGAGAACCTATTGAGGACTAAGGGCATTAGAAGGGAAACATGGAAGGAGTTAGATATCCTGAGGCTTTTGGGCATCTGAAGTTTAAAGCAAACCGGATTAACCTTATAAATGATAGAATACGGACCAATGAATCTTGGTGCGAATTTCAAAGAAGGAACCCGGAGTTTGATGTGCCTGGTGGAAAGCCAGACCTTGTCTCCAATCTGTAGAGATGGCAGGTTACCCTTGCGACAGTCAGAAAAACCCTTAAACTTAAAGCCACAGCCCAGAGTGAATCATGAACTTCACCCCAAGTGGTATTGAATGATTGCTGAACAGTAGCCAAAGCTGGAATATCCAGAGAACAGGTCATAGGAACAGGAAGCGGAGGATATCTTCCATAAACTGTGAAAAAGGGGGTCTTCTGAGAACTGGTGTTAACATGATTATTGTGAGAAAATTCTGCCCACGGAAGTAGAGAGGACAAGCATCATGATGAGCGGAGACTAAGGTGCGGAGGAAGACCTCTAACTCCTCTGTGGAGGACTTAGACTGGGCACAAACGTGGCACACCTTCATGTAGCCTTTGACATCCGAACAGAGAGTAGGCCACCAGTAGTGACGACTGATGTCCTGAAAGGATCGGAGGAACCCAGCATGACCCGACAACTTGGAATCCTGTCCCCAACGAAGGATCTTAGGCCTTAGTTCAATGGGGACGAAGGTCTTGCCAGGAGAAATTTTAGACTCCAGAGTGGTGGAATGGGCAAGAATACACTTGGTCGGAATGATTGGCTCAGGTTCAGGGGTGGGCTCCTCATACAGCATGTCAAATGACCTAGAGAGTGCATCAGCCCGACTGTTGCAGGAACCAGGCTTGCACATGATCGTAAAATTGAAACTGGGAAAAAAACAGACTCCATCTGGCCTGTCTGGGATTCAGTCGTTTATCATTCTGTAAGTACTGTAAATTTTTATGATCAGTGAAGCTCGTTATAGAGTGGAGGGAACCCTCCTCCAAGAGATGACACCATTCTTCTAGTACCAAGTTAATAGCAAGAAGCTCCCTATCGCCAATAGTGTAATTTTACTCTGCCTGAGAAAACTTTAGGGAGGAAAACGCACATGGCTATCTTTTATTCTCAGATACTTGAAGGAGCACCGCTCCTACTCCAGTAGAGGAAGCGTCCACTTCAATAAAAAACGGGTCCCAGGCTTAGGTCTCCTCGAGAGGACCAGAAACAAAAGCTTGTTTCAAATCATGGAACGCAGCGACAGCCTCAGGAGACCATTTCTTGGCATTAGCACCTCACCAGTCAAGGCAATAATAGGCACAGCAATAGAAGAGTAGTTCTTAATAAATTGCCTATAATAATTGTAGAACCCAAGAAATCGCTGTGTGGCCTTGAGGCTGGCAGGAAGAGGCCAGTTGATAATGGCTGAGACCTTTTCGGGATCCATACAAAGACCCAAACTGGAGACGGAGCATCCCAGAAACAGGACCTCAGAACACTAAAAAGAACATTTCTCCAGCTTGGCATACAGGTTATTTTCCCTAAGGAGCTGGAGTACAACCCGGACATGATTTCTGTGGACAAGCAAATCTTCAGAAAAGATCAGAATGTCATCCAGATAGATGACCACTAACTGATACAGCAAATCCCTGAAGTTTTGAATTACGGCTGGGGCGTTACACAGCACAAAGGGCATAACCAGGTATTCATAATGCCCATCTCTTGTGTTTAAACGTGGTTTTCCATTCGTCCTCTTCCCTTATCCGGATCAGATTGTAGGCACCCCTGAGATCCAACTTGGTAAAGATGGAGGCACCTTTCAATCTGTCGAATAACTCAGAGATTAGGGGTAAGGGGTATCGGTTCTTGATTTTCACCACGTTTAAACCTCGATAATCAATGCAACATCTTAAGGTGCCATCCTTTTTGGCAACGAAAAAGAATCCTGCTCCCGCCGGAGACTAGGACTTTTGAATGACCCTTTCTGTAGGTATTCAGTGACGTACTCTCACATGGCCTGGGTCTCAGGGATGAACAGAGGATAGGTACGACCCCTGTGCAGAGTCGCTCCAGGAACAAGGTCAATGACACAGTAAAAGGACCTGTGAGGAGGAAGCATTTCAGCTGATTTTCTTACAGAAGACATCCTGGAAATCGCTATATGCAGTGGGACGGGTAGAAGAAACCGACGTGGTGGCAACAGGAAGTCTCTCCTTTGGGACCACCTTAAGTTGACAGGATGAAAAACAGCCAATATCCGCCCGGAAGTCCAGTCAACATGTGGAGAATGGAACTGTAACCAGGGAAGGCCTGATATGATGGAGGTTGAGGCCTTAGGTAGGACAAGAAAGGATATCTCTCCTCCTGCTGGTGTACTCCTACTGACATCTTAACTGGAAGGGTCTGGAAGTAGATAGGGCCCCCTGGGAGAACCATGCCATCGATTGCCGAGACCACCAATGGGGTGGCGAGAGGCAAAAGGGTAAACTTCATGGAAGAAGCCATTCTCCAGTCCATAAAGTTGCCAGCGGCTCCAGAATCAAGATATGCCAGGACCAAATGAGAACAGGCGCCGGTGTGAAAGAACATCGACAGCAGGAGATGTGAAGGTGAGGTTTCTGGATCCAATACTCCACCTTCCAGACGTATTAGACCCAAGCGTTTCCCGGACGCAGTAAGCAAGTGTCACGAAAATTACCTTTACCCCCACAATAGAGACACAGGCCCAAGGCTCTGCGCCTAGCATGCTCCCCAGTGATAGCCTGGTTCGGTCCAGCTGCATGGGTTCTTCAGCTGGCAGGGGATACTCCCACGGATCGCAGAGAGGGGAACTCGGGCTGATTAGGGACCAAGAGGCGCTGGTGTCTTTTTGGTTTTTTTTTCTACGCTCCTCTCCTGGAAGCGAATGTCGATCTGGTCACAGAGGGAGGTCACGTCATCCAGATCAGCGGGGATGTTTCTACCCGCTAATTCGTCCTTCACTCTGTCGGAGAGGCCCTGTAAGAAGGCTGCAACTAAGGCCTCATTGTTCCAGTTCAACTCAGCAGACAGAATCCAAAAAGGGAGGGCATACTGGCCCACAGGAAAGACTCCTGGCGTAGGCGTAAAAGGCCGCTGGTTGCTGAAGAGACACGACCTGTTTCCTCAACGATGTTTCAAAAGAGTTTCAAGGAACTAGACAGACTAGAAACCACATGGTCACTCTTCTCCCACAGCGGGGCAGCCCAGGCTAAAGCCTCACCAGACAGGAGAGAAATAATGTAGGCCACCTTCGCTCGATCAGACAAATTTTGAGGCTGAAGCTCAAAATGAATGGTACACTGGCTAAGGAACCCCCTGCAGGCCTTAGAGTCCACAGAGTAATGGGACGGAGCCGGTAATTGCAATGGGTTAGCTGCTGCGAGTGTGACTGGAACCGATACGGCAGCAGGCTTTGGTGGTGGTTGTTGGACTGGAGCACCTAGGGCGGCCTGCAGCTGGTCAAAGCGGGACGCCAAATCTTGCAGGAATCGCATCACCTGTGTCTGATTAGACTCTTGGGCCTCCAGTCTGCGGAGCATGGACACAACTCCCTGAAACACAGGGAGCTAGTGCATTGGTTTCCCCAGGACGCGGAGTCTAAGAGCCCGTGGGTGTTCACCAGTGCCTCTAGTGGTGAGGATGGATTGGGCTGCAAATGGATCCAGGTCACAGCCCCCTGGGTCCCCTAGCTCACACTCGGCTGGATACAGGTGAAGGAGAGGAAGCAGCAGCACAGGAACAGCAAAGACTAGTCAGAGGTAATATAATAGCCAAAGGGTCAGGGCTACAAGCAGACAGGAGAAACCGAGAACAAGTCGAAGATCGAGGTATCAGGCAGGCAACGATAGTCAGACAAGCCAAGGATCGGTACACGGAATAAGATTCAGAGCAAAGGATAGGAACAACCACGGACAAACATTGATCAGCAGTACAGGCTTGCACTGCCAGGTGTTATATCCTGTTCCCAATTAGGGCAAGGTGTGGAGCCTGGCTGAGGAGGGCCTACAAAAGCACACAGGTGGGAGGCCCGGCCTTTAACTGAACACATGCAGCAAGGTGGGCAATATAGCTGCACGATTCTGGCCAAAATGAGAATCACGATTTTTTTGCTAAGAATAAAGATCACGATTCTCTCACGATTCTCACGGCGTAATATATTAAATATACAAAAAAATTGGGCTAACAGCATTGTTTAGGTTTTTGAAAGGGATCATTTTTCCAAAAAAATTGCGTTTAAAAGTCCGCTGCGCAAACAGCGTGTGACATAAAATATTGCAACAACCACCATCTTATTCTGTAGGGTCTCTGCTAAAAAAAAAATATATAATGTTTGGGGGTTCTAAGTAATTTTCTAGCACAAAATAATGGATTTTTATTTGTAAACAGCAAGTGTCAGGAAAGATTTAGACTTTAAATGGTTAAACCAAAAATCTATACAAGGGGAGTTCACTCAGAGTTCAATGCCTTTTGAAGTAAATTACTTTGTAACTCTTTTATCAATGATGACTCAGAAGTTGGCTCTCTGCTCAGACTTGGCTGCCTCCCCTGAGACTCAAGTCCCTCCATCTTGAAAAGACTTCAGGCACTTTTATTACTGTCAAGTCCACTGATTCGCCCCCCAAGTCGGACCCCATTAACTGCACTGAAAATCGCGGTAATTCCCAATGGAGATCGCAGGGGGGGGGGGGGATAGATCGATATCGCGATTTTAATACGATTAATCGTGCAGCTCTAGTGGGCAATAGATAAGACATGAATGTTTGCTGTGGTTTCAAGACAGAATGTTTACTGTGGTTTCATGACCATATGAATGATAACACAAAAACTTTTCTTTCACTCATGGTTCCTGTTTGGCAGAAGCTATTTATTATCAATCAACTGTGTTTACTCTTTTTAAATCATGACAACAGAAACTACCGAAATGACCCTGATCAAAAGTTTGCATACCCCAGTTCTTAAAGCGTTTGTTAACCCCCCAAAAAATGCTGCTCCTGTCTCTTCAATGTGCAATTAGCAGCATGGTACTTTTGCTTTTTAAATCATCCCTCTGTATCCCCTAGAATACCTGTGTGATAATACCAGGTCTTGACTCCCCTTGTCATATAGTTGATCTTGAGAGCCTGTGGTTTGCATGTCTGTGTCACTCCCAGCTCTCCTATGCCTGGTTTCATCTCCCCCTCCTCCCCCTCCCTCTTTCTCTCAAATGTAGCTTCTCCTCTCTGCTCTGCTCTGCTCTCATAATTAATTAATTTTAAAAGCTTCTATTTCCTCTGTATTAGAAGAATAAGTTTCCTGTGTCCATGTTATATCATAAATATTCTTCTCTATATAGATAACACAGCATGTCTCTCTCTCTCCAGCTGACGTCAGCAGCTGTGCTCAGACCCTCCCTCAGGAAATCTGAGCTGAGAGATAAGAGCAGAAAGACCACAACTGATCATAGTAAGAAGGTGTATTAGTACAGATAAGCATATATATGTTATAACACAGACACAGGGCAACTTCTTGTTCTAATACAGAGCGGATGGCAAGGTTTTATACAAGTGGCTTAACAATCACTTTAATACCGTGTATTGCCCCCTTTAACATCAATGACAGCTTGAAGTCTTTTGTGGTATTTGTGGATGAGGCTCTTTATCTTCTCAGATGGTAAAGCTGCCCATTTCTCTTGCCAAAATGCCTCCAGTTCCTGGAAATTCTCAGGCTGTCTTGCATGAATTGCACGTTTGAGATCTCCCCAGAGTGGCTCAATGATATTGAGGTCAGGAGACTGAGATGGCCACTCCAGAACCTTCACTTTATTCTGCTGTAGCCATTGACAGGTTGACTTGGCCTTGTGTTTTGGATTATTGTCATGTTGGAATGTCCAAGTAGGTCCCATGCGCAGCTTCCTGGCTAATGAATGCAAATGTTCCTCCAATATTTTTTGATAACACACTGCATTCATCTTGCCATCAATTTTGACCAAATTTCCTGTGCCTTTTGTAGCTCACACATTCCCAAAACATCAGCGATCCACCTCACAGTAGGAATGGTGTACCTTTCATCATAGGCCTTGTTGACTCCTTTCCAAATGTAGCGTTTATGGTTGTGGCCAAAAAGCTCAAATTTGGTCTCATCACTCCAAATGACTTTGTGCCAGAAGGTTTGAGGCTTGTCTCTGTGCTGTTTGGCGTATTGTAAGAGGATACTTTGTGGCATTTGTGTAGTAATGGTTTTCTTCTGGTGACCCGACCAGGCAGCCCATCTTTCTTCAAGTGTCTCCTTATTGTGCTTCTTGAAACAGCCACACCACATGTTTTCAGAGAGTCCTGTATTTCACCTGAAGTTATTTGTGGGTTTTTCTTTGCATCCCAAACAATTTCCTGGCAGTTGTGGCTGAAATTTTAGTTGGTCTACCTGACCGTGATTTATTTCAACAGAACCTCTCATTCCCACTTCTTGAGTTTGAACACTGCTGACTGGCATTCTCAATTCCTTGGATATCTTTTTATATCCCTTTTCCTGTTTTATACAGTTCAACTACCTTTTCCCGCAGATCCTTTGACAACTCTTTTGCTTTCCCCATAACTCAGAATCCAGAAATGTCAGTGCAGCACTGGTTGAAAGATGCAAGGTTCTGTCAGGAGTCCAGAAACTAATTTTACTATATATATATATATATATATATATATATATATATATATATATATATATATATAA
>BLSH010096972.1:1577673-1596225 GCA_018402905.1 Glandirana rugosa | reverse complement strand
TCGTCCTGCTACGTCCAAAGGCCTACGTCCAAAGTCCTATGTCCAGAGTCCTATGTCCCCGTGCTCCTTGTTATGGTTCCGTTCGATCGTGTCGTGAGGGTCCAAATTTATGTGAAGGACGTTTGTCAGAGTCCACTACGAACTAACGTCCTCTACTATAGTCCAGGACTGACGCTTCTCTGTGGACGACCACCTGTGACCTTGACGTCGGGGCTTGAGCAGCAGGCTGGGCAACAGTCATGGCAGCAGGCACTGAAACAGCAGGCTGGGCAGCGAGCACTTGAGCAGCAGGCTGGGCAGCAGGCATGGCAGTGGGCACCAAAACAGCAGGCTGGGCAGCGAGCACTTGAACAACAGACTGGGCAGCAGGCATGGCCGTGAGCACTGGAACAGCAGTGTTAGGAACGCTTTCACCAGTTGGTGGCACTGTAGTCCCCACACCTAGGGGCTGCAGTTCCAGTGTCCACCAGCAGGTGTCTCTTCGCAGTCAGGACCTGATATCATCTCCTGCAATCAAGCATCACCTGAGACTGTTTGCAGGAAGTGTATTTAAACCTGGGAGTGCTGTGCTAGCTTGCCTTGGTATTGTTCCTCGTGCCCCTGTATCCTGAGACCTGTATCCTGAAACCTGCATCCGGAAACCTGCATCGTCCTGCTCCCCAATTCCCTCTGACTGATCTCCCGTGGATGACCCTGGCCTGGCTTGAAGTTTATGGTTTGGACTTTCCTTACTGCTCTAGTTATATGCTTTTGGTTGGCTTCAATATTTCTATTTTGGTTGTGCGTTTTAGTTCATTGTCACACCTTATAATATATCCTCTTATTCTAGTTAGGCTTTTGTTTGGTATTTTCTGTGCAGTCCACACATTTCTGGTCACACCAGTTTTCTGACATAATGCCAAGGCCATTCCTGACCAGAAGTGGCTGCACAGAAAAGCAATCTTGTTTTGGCTGGTTGTGACAATATGCGTTTGGAAGAGGTTATTTATTTTTCTCTGCTGCTGACAGAGGATCGTGACCATTGCTGCCAGGCATTAAAAGAGTGGACCAGTGACCAGCTAATGGAGTGTATGCGTCTTGCTCATTCCCTGGTTGATCAGGGCAGTGTGACATTTGGAGAGGTTCAGCCTTTGATTCAGCTGTGTGCAGAGTTTGCTTTATCAAATACGCCTACCGGCGGCGATGATTATAAACCGCCCTTCTATGTATGTCAGGTGGCGTCGCTTGTCTGGCTCCTGGAAGACGATAGAAGTTATTTTGTTGAACATTACTCTGCGTTTTCACAAAAGGCTCTGTTAGACTGTATCAATGCAGTAAACTCTTTGGTCAGACGAGGAGAGTGTAAATTGATATTTGTTCAGCCTCTACTTCAAGCCTGGTCAGATCTGTCCTCCTCAGTATCTGTTGACATGCATCCATCCATTAGCCACCAGTTTGTCCAGAGGTCTCTCTCTCCTTCACCTACAGCAACCACAGTCACAGCCGAATATACTCTGCTACCAACAAAATATCAGTACCCCACTTCCACCTGCTGCACCTACCCTGCCTTTAACCCACCTACCTCTTCTTCGCTGCTTACAACCAGTCCACAAAGATCAACCTTAGCGACCGCTCCCTCTTTCTTACCATACTCCAGCTATACTCTCCCATCAGCTGCGCTCCCTACTTACAGCCCTGCAGACACATACAGAAATTCAATGTTTAAACCTTAAAGAAATTGAAGTTTTTTCCAACCCGCACAATTCAGCCAATATCCAGCCCTGCTTCCACACCAGCCGATCTGTTCCAGTCTGCTTCCACACCAGCCGATCTGTTCCAGTCTGCTTCCACACCAGCCGATCTGTTCCAGTCGGCCTCCACACCAGCCGATCTGTTGCAGTCTGCTTCCACACCAGTCAACCTGCTCAAGCCCGTCTCTACACCAGCCAATCTGTTCCAATCTGCCTCCACAACAGCCAATCTGTACCTGTCTGATCCTGTGCCCGATGCCCTGGTGTCCGATGACCCGGTGCCCGCTGATCCTGTGTCCGATGACCCGGTGCCTGCTGATCCTGTGTCTGATGACCCGGTGCCCGCTGATCGTATGTCCGATGACCCGGTGCCTGCTGATCCTGTGCCCGATGACCTGGTGCCCACTGATCCTGTGCCCGATGACCCGGTGCCTGCCGATCCTGTGACTGATGACCCGGTACCCACTGATCCTGTGCCTGATGACCTGGTGTCCGCTGACCTGGTGTCCACTGACCCGGTGCCCACTGATCCTGTGCTCGCTGATCCTGTGCCCGCTGACTTGGTGCCTGACGATCCTGTGCCCACTGATCCCGTGCCCGCTGGTCCTGTGCCCACTGATTCTGTGCCCGCTGATCCTGTGCCTGATGACCCGGTGCCCGCTGATCCTGTGCCTGATGACCCGGTGCCCGCTGATCCTGTGCCTGATGACCCAGTGCCCACTGATCCTGTGCCTGAGGACCCGGTGCCCGCTGATCCTGTGCCTGATGACCCGGTGCCCGATGACCTGGTGTCCGCTGACCTGGTGCCTGCTGATCCTGTGCCTGATGATCCTGTGCCCACTGGTCCTGTGCCCGCTGATCATGTGCCCGCTGATCCTGTGCCTTCTGATCCTGTGCCCACCGATCCTGTGTCCAATGACCCGGTGCCCGATGATCCTGTGCCTAATGACCCGGTGCCCGCTGATCCTGTGTCTGATGACCCGGTGCCTGATGACCCGGTGCCCGATGACCTGGTGTCCCCTGACCTTGTGCCTGCTGATCCTGTGCCCACTGATCCTGTGGCCGATGTCCCGGAGCCTGCTGATCCTGTGCCCGATGACCCGGTGCCTGCAGATCCTGTGCCCGATAACCCGATGTCTGCTTATCCTGTGTCCACTGTCCAGCCTGCTGTTTTGAAGCCTGCTGTCCAGCCTGATGTTCGGGACCCTGCAGTCTAGCCTGGTGTTCTGATGCTTGCTGTCCAGCCTGGTGTACCGGCGCCCACTGTCCAGTCTGATCTGGTTCCTGATTCCCAGCCTGCTGTTCTGGTGCCTGCTTTCCAACCTGCTGATCCTGTGCCTGCTGGTCAGTCTGCTGATCCTGTGCCCGCTGGCCAGCTGGATGTGCCCAAGTTTGTGAATTACCCATGGAACCCCAGCATTGAGGTACCTAACCTAACCTGTTACCAGACCCAGGCGGTGGAATTCCTGGAATCTTTCTGGATCCCGGCAGCAGGGCCTCTGATCTGGAACCTGGCATTCCTTGGACTCGTAAGACACTGTCGTTCGGGACTCTTGTTGCTATGGCTGGTTGGAGCGTCCGGAGGTCGCTCCATCGGGG
This sequence comes from Glandirana rugosa, assembly GCA_018402905.1. Classification (NCBI taxonomy): domain Eukaryota; kingdom Metazoa; phylum Chordata; class Amphibia; order Anura; family Ranidae; genus Glandirana; species Glandirana rugosa. The sequence continues at coordinate 1,592,896 of BLSH010096972.1, read as the reverse complement.
GGGGGGGGTACTGTTAGGAACGCTTTCACCAGTTGATGGCACTGCAGCCCCCAGACCTAGGGGCTGCAGTTCCAGTGTCCACCAGCAGGTGTCTCTCCGCAGTCAGAACCTGATATCATCTCTTGCAATCAAGCATCACCTGAGACTGTTTGCAGGAAGTGTATTTAAAGCTGGGAGTGCTGTGTTAGCTCGCCTTGGTATTACTTCCCTGTGTCTTCTGAAAACCTGTCTCCTGGAAACCTGCATCCCGAACCCTGAATCCTGCTCCCCAGTTCCCTCTGACTGATCTCCAGTGGATGACCCTGGCCTGGCTTGACGTTTATGGTTTGGACTTTCCCTACTGCTCTAGTTATATGCTTTTGGTTGGCTTAACTATTTCTATTTTGGTTGTGCGTTTTTTTAGTTCTCTGTCACACCTTATAATAAATCCTCTTATTTTAGTTACGCTTTTGTTTGATATTTTCTGTGCAGTCCACACATTTCTGGTCACACTAGTTTCCTGACATCCCCCCACTTTAATGTCAACAGCTCCCCCCACTTTAATGTCCACAGCCCCTCCCCCACTTTAATGTCCTCAGCCCCTATATCACTGTCCTTTAGCACACACATTCCTCAGCTCCTTTTCAGCTTTTCACATTAGTGTCCTCTCTCCCTGTAACTTTGCCTCCTTCCTCACTGATTTACCCCACACAGACCGAAGAACGGAGGGAGGCACAGCATGTCAGGATGAAGGGCGGGTGTTGCAAGATGGGGATTGTTTGCTAGGACTGTCCTTCATCCTAGCAGTCGATCACCTGCTTGGTAACCCTGTGCAGCTCCGCCCTCCATCCGGAACTGTCCCACCTCTCGCTGTTGGCTCTGTGAGGATTACAGACTGACGATGTAGGGTAGTAGATACTCCTACCAAAATTGAAACCAGAAGTGACATTTCCAGAAAAACTAACCATTGCGCATGCCTCCCTGCTCGCTATGCGTTCCAACATCATAGCACATGGAACTGACGGATGTGGACACAGGGGAAAGTGGTCGAGCGGCCTCACATCCTCGCTTCGCTCGCTCGGCCTCCCGACATTTTTTTTAACAAATTCTATGTCCACGTGGACATTGGGGAATGAAATTGGACACAGGGTATCGTTAGTGTGGGGTGTAACATGGCGGCGATGAAACGTCACTTCCGGTATCCAGTTGTGTGGGGTATCCACTAATGACACTACACCGGCAGGGGGAAGAAAAGGCTGCTAGATGGCAGTACCATGGCGGTCCGAATGGGAATGTGACACGGTCCGCCATTTGGTGATGCTCTCTATAGAGGGATATTGTAAGGAACCATCCAAGGCCATTGGAAGGCCTATGCGCAGGCGCACGTAGCTTGTGCGCGTTCGCGTCACCATTGGCGCCAAAACGGCCGTTTAAGCTCACAGCACCCTGCAGTCAGTGCTGTCCATTCTACAGCGTCCCTGCACCTGTGACCCCAGTGTTTTCTCTGACAGACTTCCTGTATCTGTGACCCCGGCTTCCTGTTGGACTTTGTTTGCTTGCTGCCTGACCTGACCCCTGGCCTGTCTACGACTATTCTTCTGCCTGATCCTTTGTACTTCTACTGCCCACACATTGCCGACCCTGCCTGTACGCTAGCCTGAGCCACTTGTACCGCATTGCCAGCTTGTTACCAGCCCGGCCTGTACCACCACCCTTCTGCCCGCACAAGCTCCTGTGGACCTTCACCTATCATCTGTAACCAAGTCCAGTCCTTGTGCCCCCCTGTGCTCCTGAACCCCCTGTCTCCACAATCAGGGGTTCTCGAACCAGGGCCGTAAGAGAGGTTGCCCCCGCATAAGTCAGACTCAACCACTAGGTACGTGACAGATATGCTTTGTTCATATTTCATATGTGAGGTTTACAACCACTTTAAATCAATGGGTTTAATTCAGCCTTAATCCAAAGACGTTAATAAGAAATGCACACACATTAAATAGAATGTAGAAAGCCTTATCTGACTGTGGGAGTCTAACACACTCTGTATAGCCAGCACTATCCTATAATTCTTCAAGCAGGGATGTGTCTCTCTGCTGCACCGCAATCTCTGTTCAATCCCCTTCTGCTGCTGTTAGAAATTCCACATTTTCCTCAAATTACCAGTAGCAATACCACTAAACTAGTGTAGGCATTTAAATACTAAAGTGAAATCACTTAATTTCAATGAGACATTTTGTCTGTTTTACATTTTTCTTCTGATTGAGCTCATTTTTGTACAGTGATTTTTTTAAAAAAATATTGTTTTGATCAACAACCTATACCTCTACACATGATCTAAAAATGTACACCCTAAAAGCCTGTACACAATATGGGAAATATATACACAATGGGGGGGGATTTATCTAAACTGGAGACTACAGAATCTGAAGGAGCTGTGCATGGCAACCAATCAGCTTCTTTCATTTTCAAAGCATAACTGGACAAGTTATGAAGATAGAAGCTGGTTGTTTGCCATGCCCATTTGCTCCAGATTCTGTCTGCTCCAGTTTTCATACCGCCCGCCACCCCCATGGCTTTTGTACGAATTGCTAATTAGTAAGTAAAAACAACTTCAAGTAAAGCTGTAGATGAATTTGATCCTAGATAACTGTGACTGTAAATCTAACCTTTAATACATATCTAAATCATAAAAAGAGAGACAAGGCTACTTATATACTAAATCTATTATTTACCAATCATATGTAAGGGTAGCAATTGGTAATCTGCTTTACCTTGCTAGGATGTTTGAGAAACTACATGTAATGGTTCAGAAAGGCCATTAGATGGAGACAAGCCTCCTACTATATATACAGTAGTTACACAACATATCCTGCCTAGACAAAGCATATTATTGACGGGAAGCCAAAAAATGAATACTCATTTTACTCATAGTAGGATTGCTAAAAAAAAATACATAACAAAAGAAAAAAGGTTTGAATATCAACTTACAATATTAACACTTTTAGTAAATTATAGTTTTAAGTACATAAGTTCTTTGTCCCTCCTTTTATGAATGAGATATGTATTTGCGGTTAGTCATGTGTTACAGTATTTATCTAGGATTACATTTTTATACATCTTTAATCAAAGCATGTTATCACTTTTTGTTAGTATTCTCTGGAAAGAACAAAATCGTCCTGCTATGAAGTCCCCCCTTGAATGGCGAAATAGGACAATGCAGTTGAATCTGAACTCCAGGCAAATATAAAAGACACACCTTAATGCAGCTCTGTATACTTTAATACATCATTAAATATATATTTAAATGCAAGCAGTGTAAGTACATGAATTGGAATTGTTATTGGCCATTTGCAGTCCCCTGTGTCTAGCTCAGACTGGGGGAGAGAGGACCAGCACAATGGACCAATCAATTTTACTATAGTTCAAAAATCATGCTGATAGGAGTGTAGAACAAAGTGACAGAGAGATACGCTTGTCAATCTGCTGCTTCTCCTTTTACAGGCTAAGGGAGGGAAAAAAACACAAGTGTTACTTAAATGGTTAGTTCATTTTTACAGAAAAAATGTAAAAGTGAACTAAACCAGACACCCTCCTCATTCCAGTGGTCCCTGCGATACTTACCTCTGGGGTTGCTGAGCTGTCAAATCCCTGGAGCCCTGAACCAGCTGCGGAAGTGGTGACCGCTCAGCAACCCCAGAGGTAGGTACAGCAGTGACTCGGGAGTAGGGAAGGTGTCCGATGCTAGTTCACCTTTACATTTTTTCTGTGATGAACTACTATTTTAACTTCAGAGGAGCAAGAGTTAAGTCACCCTCAGCAATGAGTTTCACCATTATAGGCTTCTTCAGGAGCTGCCATAGTGATTGGCAATCATCTTTTTAAAGCCCTTTCCAATTTCATTAACGCTTTATGTTTTTGCTTGTATATTCTTTACCTAAAATGACTATCTTTTCTATACTCTTAACAAGGCTCCTGGTGTATTACGGAGAATGATATCTATAATCCCTACAATATAATCATCCAATTTTAAAACAATCATCATAAAAAAATTGTCAAAATGTATAGGCATATGAGGAAGTACAGAAGAGCACCATTCATATTTCAGAGTTGCAAGACGTTTAAGGCACAGGACACCCATGGATGTGGCAAATTCTAGAAGGACAGAAAGTACTTACAGCCTTTGCAGGTAGAGAACCTATAAGCTCCCCCTTTGAAATGAGCTCCTGGCTATAGAACAGTGGTTGGTTTAACTACCAACTCCTCAGAGTGAGATCACCACCCTTCAGTGTTGTCACATCCCCACCTCTCCACCTCATCTAATCAAAAAACACTCTGGACTCTGAGAATGCAAACCTTTCTCTCAATGGCGCCCATGCTGAGTGGCCAACTTCCAGCATCAGGCTGGCCACTCAGCATGGGACCCAGAAGCAAGTAGAGATCACTGAAGTAGCTGTGTCTAGTTCAGTGATTTCCAGATTCCGGGTATTGTATTTAAATAGTTAGATTGGTCCATGCTGGACCAATGCAGCTATATAAAAAATATACTATGCCTGGAATTCATCTCAAAAAGTGTTAAACCTCTTTATAGCTGTAAACCTCTGAAATCAAAAATGAACAAAGCATATCCCTCTATAGTGTGTACTTGACTCAATTCAAAGCACCTAGTGTGGTTCCTTGCTGATCTCTCCTCCCTCTGCTATCTGCATGAGCCACTTCTGACAGTCTAACTGGGCACCACAGAATCTGGGGGATGGCCTGCTCCCCCTCCAGCACACAGCAAGTGATTGACAGCCTCAGCTGTGCATGTTCTCCTATGGGACTGTGTGGGAGGGGTGTGTCCATTCCCGCCACTTAGGTCTCAGGTTACACTGAGCTATCCTCTCTATCCTGTGCAGTGTGTGACAACAGATCCTTGCCCCTTTCCTGCTGGAGCTGACAAAACGCTGTTGATTTGTGTACTTTGATAGGTGGTGAAGGAAAAATAGCTGCAGATAAACAGGGTACAATTTATGTATACATTTTTAAACTTGTTGATGTTCTTTTGAGGTGTGTCATTTAATCCCAAATCCAACTTGGATTTGGAAGAGGTTTTTATATACATCTCCATCATCTCTTTCCTTTCTTTTTCATATTGTCTCTTGGAATTCCCCTATATGAACCTTGACTTCCTCCTGGTGGCATCCAGTAATGACCTCTCATCTGAAAATGTGGACCCTGCTTGTGAAAATTTTAAAAGGAGGATTAATTGGTCTATAGGATGGCATTTTTATCTTTTGATTCCTCAATCTATTATCCCAATGTTCTCTCCATAATCCAATGGGACTACCTGCAGAGTCTCATGTGCTGTGCTAAAGCAGCTTTTTGCAAGACATGGTATATTTGGCACTTCCAGTATCTTGCTGGAAAGATTGTGATGATACCCTCTCCAGTGTGGAAGCATGAAACAGAAAATGTGAACAATTTTCTCCAACGTTCACACTGATCATAATAGGAACCCTTGTTTAGTATACTGGGAAGCCTGACCATCTCTCTAAAGGCCCATACACACGATGCAAGTTTCGGCCGTGAATTTTCGTTTGACGGCTGATCGTTCGAAATTAGTTAGTTAGTATGCTCCTTTCGACGGCGGATTTCTATTTTTCGTACGACAAAAGCTGGTTGTGCAGGCTATAAAAATGTTTTCATGCAGCAACTGAACATCCGATTTTCGTTTCATTAGTGCGGTTTTCATACAAAAAAAATTGCACGATCACGACTACGCATGCTCATAAACTAAAAAGTACATACAAGACTATTCAACACATTACGTCACCTCTGATGTTCAATTCGGTCATCCGAAAATTTTCGTGTTGTTAGTACGTTCTTCACTTTTGACATGAGACAAGCATCCAACAAAAAACGGACGTTCTGTCGTCCGAAATTGGCATCGTGTGTACGAGGCTTTAGGTTGCATTCTGCATCTTTGAGGGGAAGACTCCTGTCATATCCTGTTCTAGAACAGGAAGAGATCTCAAATATGGGGACCCAGAGAGCAATATAATCTGACTATAGTTTTAACCATTCTCTGCTTTATAGGAAAAAAAATGTTTTTGCTGAGGTTACACTTTACATCTGTTCTTGGGTATTGCATGGTCTTTCAGAAGAGATCCATGTGACGAGCTAGGAGCGCAGAGACCGTGCACACAGAGGCAGATCACACAAAACCCAATGTGTGGGCGAATGTGGGTGTACAGGAGGGCCAGTGAAACACAGTATAAAGAAATAGTCCATCCGCCGGGCAGCAATGTATCACAACACTGAACTAGACACAGATGCATCAGTCTGCGCAGTAGCAATAGGGGATGGAGATAGGGGAAGAGTTCGCGATCACAAAGCAGTAATCTAGATACAACCGGGTATATAACGGTATGGCACCGCAGGGGCTAAATCCCTAGCACAAGGCAGCAATCCAGGTACACAACAAGAATGGGCAGGGGCCTTCCAGGCTGTAGAATGACACAGCAAGGGTTAATTGTCCAGGGGTAGGGAATATGGCTGCAAAATGGGAACCAGTCCACAAAGCTACAGGAAAGCATGGCAAAGGGAAAACAGATCCTTGGAGCAATAGGATAGCACAACAAGGCATCCCACAGGGCCACAGGTAGGCACGGCAAAGGGAGAAACAGATCCTCAGGCGGTAGTATGGCACAGCAAGGGTTATGCATCCAGGGGGAAAAAATATGGCAACAAAATTGGAAACAGTCTACAGGGCTACAGGAAGGCATGGCAAGAGGGAAACAGATCCTTGGAACGGTAGTATGGCACAGCAAGGGTTAAGCATCCAGGAGGAGAAAATATGGCAGCAAAATGGGAAGTAGTCCACAGGGCCACAGGAAAGCATGGCAAGGGGGGAATAGATCCTTGGAGCAGTTATATGGCACAGGAAGGGTTAAACGTCCAGGGGAAGGAAATATGACACAGCAAAATGGGGAACAGCCCACAGGACCACAGGAAGGCATTGTAAGGGGAAAACAGATCCTTGGAGAGGTAAAATGGCACAGCAAGTGTTATGTGTCCAGGAGGGGGAAATATGACACTGCAAAATGGGAATCCGGGGGCCACAGAAAGTCAAGGCAAGGGGGAAACAGATCCTCGGAGTGGTAGTATGGCACAGCAAGGGTTAAGCATCACAGGAGCTAGTAGGGTACTATAAATTAGGGTTCAGGGACTCACACGTAGGATATCGGGGCTCTCTCAGTCATTGGTGGGGTGGTCTGGGTGCTGAGCGGCTTGTCCTGGTGCATCTGTGGAGGCATTGTCTCTCAAGCTGGTGCTGGATCCAGGGGAGAAAGAGAAGCAGGAGGTGGATGTGGCTGGCAGTGGGGGGCAGAGGGTCACTCCTGGAGGCCTGACCTCAATCTTGGGTCCTCACAGGCACAGGGGGCACTAAGGGCAGGCAGCAGAACAAAAAACTGGACTACTTTCAGCAGCTCAGGTAGATATACCCGAGCGGAGGTGCCAACTCGTGAACAGGCAATCTGATGCTGAGCATCAGATTGCCCAGGGAAACAGGCCTTGCTCCCTCCTGCACAGCCACATGAAATGCTAGCTGGAGGGCAAGCTCTTTGTTCTCTAGCAGGGCACAGCACTGGAAGAAGAGTGCGCTGTGTCCACTAGATCCTGGTGCCTGGGGGGAAGATATCTGCGGCCGGTGTGAAGAGATCACAGCAACGGGTGAAGCAAGGGATCTGACTGGCTGACTCCTTGACAATCAGTGTTTTCTTTAAGGACTGTGGTTTTATTCTGCTCAGTCACTAAATATGTTATTTCAGCTCTACGTTTCTCTGTTCTTGTTGACAGCTAAAAGGACCTAACAGTCTACTACTGCTAAGTAGAGTTGAGCGAACCCGAAAAAAACTGTAAAGTTCGGGTTCGTACCGAACTTTGGGGTGTCCGTGACCCGGACCCGAAACCGGACATTTGAAAAAAAGTTTGGGTTCGAGTTCTGGGTTCAGGTATTTGATCACGCATGTTGAATAGCTGAAGGGCAGCCAATCAACAAGCGTTTCACTGGTTTTTCCCTAGAAGCCATCACAGCCATGCCTACTAATGGCATGGCTGTGATTGGCCAGTGCATCATGTGACCCAGCCTCTATATGAGGCTGGAGTCACAGTGCTGTATGTCACATGCTCTCTGGGTAGTGTAGGGAGAGGATGCTGCCGATGCTGTGAGGGACAGATTGCAGATAGATAGATAGATAGGTAGAGATTACTACTACTACTACTGCTTTTAGGGACAGATTGCAGATAGATAGATAGGTAGAGATTACTACTACTACTGCTTTTAGGGACAGATTGCAGATCTCATCCTGCATTACAGAAAGATCTGACTGGACTAGGTAGAGTCTACTGCTTAGAAGGACAGATTATTGTTCTAAAATCATCTTCTAGTTCTATAGGGTCAGGTTCCTGCTGTTGCTGTAAGGGACAGATTATTGTTCTAAAATCATTCTGCAGCCCTCTAGCACTTTCCAGGACTCTTTTACAGTCATTTTTGTGCCAAAAAGTTTGGGTCCCCATTGAACATTGAATTCAATGGGGTCTGGGGTAAAGTTCGGGTCAAGTTCGGTACCGAACCCGGACTTTTTTCATAAGTTTGGCCGAACCCACCGAACCCGAACATCCACGGGTTCGCTCAACTCTACTGCTAAGCCATTGTTTAATGAGTACTCTGTAGCAGACATTAAGTCCATTAACCAAAGAAACTTGTATATTTTTCTGTAAACAGTCACTACTTCCTCAAATTTTAGGCAACAAATATATTGTTATAGATAAGAAAATAAATTAACTTGACGTGCCTTGGTTTAAAGCAAGCTCATCAAGCTCAGATGAATCAGTGGACCAAATTCAGGAATCGAGAATATTAAATCTTTAAGAGGGCCCCATTATGTGTACTGAAGGCTACGTAAAGCGGACCATTCCCCCCCTTTCACTAAAAATCACATGTATGCTGATATGAAATCATCTTACCCTCAATAGTTAAACATTTTTTGCTTGTTCTTACAATTACTGTTTTCCAACAGCACTGGTGATGTCACCCTGGCCTTACAGCTACATCCTGGGAAGTTCCTGTAACATGCTCCAGGTGGCGACCCAGAGTTCTAGGCCGAGTTCCAGGAAGTAAAGGGAGAGGGATTCACCTGCCCTTAGAAAAAATGTCCGCCATGCGAAGAATAGGAATGAAAAGAAAAATAAGATATGTAATTATTTAAAGTACGGCCAAAACTTTTTTGGCCATACTTCTCCTATTGATCACAGGAGTGCAAATTGTCACTTAGCCAGTCCAGGAAGGATCCCGACCATATGGCTGGTATCTGCCCAGAAGCCTTGACCTGCACCTGACTCAACCTCTCAGCGATCCTCTGAGAGCCAGAGTCAACTCCTCCCACCCCATCCACAGTGAGCGCCGGAGGAGAGAGCAGAGAGCTATTGACTGACAGTCACAGTTCTCTACTCAGAGCGGAGAGAATTGAGCGGTCAGCAATATTTTTTATTTTTCTTTTAATTGAAAATTCTTTTTATTGTTTTTCTAAAGAAGAGAATGTACATATACAGAGCCTCTGGGCATACCCCGGCTCGTAAAAATACAACAAGAGAAAATAATAAAGTAAGGCAGTAACTAAATAAACTTAAACATCCCAAAAAACTTGCTGCTTTAATAAAAAGGATGGAAGGTGCTCAAACCTGGTTAGCGGTATGGGTAGCGGTGGCTTGTGTATAAGGGGCGGTTGGGTGGCGCCTCCCTGCCGCTGAGAAGGAAAAAAAAAAGTCAGCCCGCCTCCCTGCAGAAGGTGCCGGTATATTGACTTTTCTTTTTTTTTTCCTCGGCTCCTTGCTGTAGTAGTGAGCCGATTGGTCAGTCATTAAAGTCTATCTGTGTGCGCTGAACAGGCACACACACATAGTCTGATAGGCTGCTTCCTGAGCCATCAGAGCTAATGACTCTCTGTCAACGGATGCTGTTAGCGGGGCAGGACTATGGCAGACGTGCTGGCTGTGTGATTACTCACGCAGGCACAGCACTCCGCCGGGACTTCCGAGTACACTGCCAACATACACTCCACTAGCGCTGCCTCTGCATATTGTCAGCCCGCTCTCCGCATGCTGATCTCTGCAACACTGTCAGCCTGCCTATTAGATGGGGTAAGTGCGGGACTTGTTCCGACCTTGGGGGGGGCGGCGGGGAGGGGCCTGGTGACTGTATACCCTATCTGGGACCCTGTATACTGCTACCTGGGCTCTGTATACTGCTACCTGGGACCCTGTATTCCGCTACCTGGAACCCTGTATACTGCTACCTGGGACCCTGTATACTGCTACCTGGGACCCTGTATACTGCTACCTGGGACCCTGTATACTGCTACCTGGGACCCTGTATGCTGCTACCTGGGACCCTGTATACTGCTACCTGGGACCCTGTATACTGCTACCTGGGACCCTGTATACTGCTACCTGGGACTCTGTATACTGCTACCTGGGACCCTGTATACTGCTACCTGGGACCCTGTATACTGCTACCTGGGACCCTGTATACTGCTACCTGGGACCCTGTATAATGCTACCTGGGGCTCTGTATAATGCTACCTGGGGCTCTGTATAATGCTACCTGGGGCCCTGTATACTGCTACCTGGGGCTCTGTATACTGCTACCTGAGGCTCTGTATACCATATCTGGGACCCTGTATACTGCTACCTGGGACCCTGTATACTGCGACCTGGGACCCTGTATACTGTGACCTGGGGCTCAGTATACTGCTATCTGGGGCTCTGTATACCCTATCTGGTACCCTGTATACTGCTACGTGGGACCCTGTATACTGCTATCTGGTACCCTGTATACTGCTATCTGGGACCCTGTATACTGCTACCTGGGACCCTGTATACTGCTACCTGGGACTCTGTATACTGCTACCTGGGGCTCTGTATACTGCTACCTGGGGCTCTGTATACTGCTACCTGGGGCTCTGTATACTGCTACCTGGGGCTCTGTATACTGCTACCTGGGGCTCTGTATATTGCTACCCGGCACCCTGTATTCTGCTACCAGGGACCCTGTATACTGCTACCTGGGACCCTGTATACTGCTACCTGGGACTCTGTATACTGCTACCTGGGACTCTGTATACTGCTACCTGGGACCCTGTATACTGCTACCTGGGACCCTGTATACTGCTACCTGGGACCCTGTATACTGCTACCTTAGGCTCTGTATAATGATACCTGGGGCTCTGTATACTGCTACCTGGGGCTCTGTATATTGCTACCCGGCACCCTGTATTCTGCTATCTGGGACCCTGTATACTGCTATCTGGGACCCTGTATACTGCTATCTGGGACCCTGTATACCCTATCTGGTGACTGTATACCCTATCTGGGACCCTGTATACTGATATATGGTGATTCTGTATACTGATATATGGTAACCCTGTATACTGCTATTTGGGGCTCTGTATACTGCCATCTGGGGCTCTGTATACTGTGATATGGTGGTTCTGTATATTGCTATATGGTGACTCTGTATACTGCTATCTGGGGCTCTGCATACTGTGATATGGTGACTCTGTTTACTGCTATATGGTGACTCTGTGAGTGTATACTGCTATCTGGTGACTCTGTATACTGCTATCTGGGACCCTGTATACTGCTACCTGGGACTCTGTATACTGCTACCTGGGGCTCTGTATACTGCTACCTGGGACCCTGTATACTGCTACCTGGGACCCTGTATACTGCTACCTGGGACCCTGTATACTGCTACCTGGGACCCTGTATACTGCTACCTGGGACCCTGTATACTGCTACCTGAGGCTCTGTATAATGATACCTGGGGCTCTGTATACTGCTACCTGGGGCTCTGTATATTGCTACCCGGCACCCTGTATTCTGCTATCTGGGACCCTGTATACTGCTATCTGGGACCCTGTATACCCTATCTGGTGACTGTATACCCTATCTGGGACCCTGTATACTGATATATGGTGATTCTGTATACTGATATATGGTAACCCTGTATACTGCTATTTGGGGCTCTGTATACTGCCATCTGGGGCTCTGTATACTGTGATATGGTGGTTCTGTATATTGCTATATGGTGACTCTGTATACTGCTATCTGGGACTCTGCATACTGCTACCTGGGGCTCTGCATACTGCTACCTGGGGCTCTGTATACTGCTACCTGGGATCCTGTATACTGCTACCTGGGACCCTGTATACTGCTACCTGGGACTCTGTATACTGCTACCTGGGACTCTGTATACTGCTACCTGGGACTCTGTATACTGCTACCTGGGACCCTGTATACTGCTACCTGGGACCCTGTATACTGCTACCTGGGACCCCGTATACTGCTACCTGAGGCTCTGTATACTGCTACCTGGGGCTCTGTATACTGCTACCTGGGGCTCTGTATATTGCTACCCGGCACCCTGTATTCTGCTACCAGGGACCCTGTATACTGCTACCTGGGACCCTGTATACTGCTACCTGGGACCCTGTATACTGCTACCTGGGACTCTGTATACTGCTACCTGGGACTCTGTATACTGCTACCTGGGACTCTGTATACTGCTACCTGGGACCCTGTATACTGCTACCTGGGACCCTGTATACTGCTACCTGGGGCCCTGTATACTGCTACCTGAGGCTCTGTATACTGCTACCTGAGGCTCTGTATAATGCTACCCGGCACCCTGTATTCTGCTATCTGGGACCCTGTATACCCTATCTGGTGACTATATACCCTATCTGGGACCCTGTATACTGCTATTTGGGGCTCTGTATACTGCCATCTGGGGCTCTGTATACTGTGATATGGTGGTTCTGTATATTGCTATATGGTGACTCTGTATACTGCTATCTGGGGCTCTGTATACTGTGATATGGTGACTCTGTTTACTGCTATATGGGGACTCTGTGAGTGTATACTGCTATCTGGTGACTCTGTATACTCCTATCTGGTGATGCTGTATATACCACTATCTGGTGATGTTTTATACCCTATCTGGTGATGCTGGGCTGTATTCTCTTGACACAAGGGATGGAAACTATAAGGGGTGGGGCTTATGAGGGGGGGGGGTCAAAAATGAAGGCGGGGTCTTGCACCCCCCATCCTAAAATTTCACCAGCCGCCACTGGGTATGGGTGTTGGGGAACAAACCCCTGACAGCAACATCATTAGCTTTTACTCACCGCCGCTATGCTAATACCCCTAGGTATGTAGGGAACTCAATTAATTAGGTATATGGTGTAGCAGCTGTACTAAGCCCACCAAACATCCACACCCAACAGCCACCTATAAGGAATTAATGAAGGCATATTAGTCACTTTAGTCATATTAGTCGTGTTGTTCAGTGGCATCAGACTCCAACCTGATGTGCCACACCTTGTGGAATTGTTTTGGGCAGCCCCTGTGCATAAATGTTTCTTTATACAGAGGGATGACCGCATTGATCAACGTTCTCCACCTCCTCAGAGTAGGTGCAGAAGAGTTTTTCCACTGAAGTGTAATGCTTTTGCGAGCACAAAACAGGAGCAAGCTGAGTAATGTGCGAGTAGCTCTGGAGGGGGCGAGAGCATCCACTGGCCCCAAGATACAGACATCTACCGTCTGGGGTATAGGGACAGTAGTTAAATTGGTGACAAAAGTGCGGAGATTGGTCCAAAAGACCTGCAGAAGAGGACAGGACCAAACCATATGGAGATACGGTAATTAGCCAAATCAGTTTGGCAACACCAACAGCACTGTGGGCAATCTGGGTAGATTTTATGCAGTCGGTATGGTGTATAATGAAACTTGTGGAGGATTTTAAACTGAATTAAATGGTTCATAGAGGATATAAGATGAGAGAAGGGAACCTCCCACACATCTTCCTGGTCCACCATGTCCAGATCCGGAAGCTCCGCAACCCAAAAGGAACAAAGACCCTCCAATCCATGATGTACTGTCGGCTGTAGTTCCCTGTAAATTGACGACAGTGTTTTTTTAAGGGAGTCATATCTAAGGAGCAACTCCAAATCAGACTGATAGAGAAGCAAAGGAGATGTCCCAAATTGTGCAGCGAAAGCATGCCGGAGCTGGAGAAACTGAAAGAAAACGGAAAATTGTATACTTACCTGACGGTAATTTTCCTTTCCTGATGCAAAGCACGACAGCATATACGTATGGGCTGGCTCCGCCCCCACGCCCAGTTCCAGGATCCGGTTACACTATAAAGTCAAACACCTCCCTCCAGGCCTCATTCTCGTTACTTATTATCACTGCGAAGCCTTTAGGGAGGGACCTATATGCTGTCGTGCTTTGCATCAGGAAAGGAAAATTACCGTCAGGTAAGTATACAATTTTCCGTTTTCCTGACACAAGCACGACAGCATATACGTATGGGACTTAGCAATCACCAAAAAGACAAGGGTGGGAAATGCTGAAGTGTTTAAATTGAGGATTATCTTCATCCCACTGAATGCCTGATGTGACTTGTAGATAAAGCTGTTGGGACCACCTTAAAATGGTCCTACATGTGTTAGACGCAAGCTATGTCGCGGTTATCCTTTAATTCTGGAGGTACTCCCTTGAGTTCTGTCCATGGATGAACCATCTGCCTAGTAAGCAGTTTCTGTACTCAAATTGATGGATTTGTCCTAGGCCATCTAGCCCTCTTGAACAACTGCAGAAAAGTCTCCCTAATCTGTAGTAGGCAGGTCGGATAGGTTTGTTCACAGGCTTAATGGTGTTCTAACCTTTCCCCAAGCTCCAGCTTGACTATGTATTTTCACCGGGAAGATATTTCGTAGTTTGTTCCCCGAGAAGTCCAGATTGTCGTTGTCACCCCCTGTCATCGACAGGTCATTTTGTAAACAGGACCTACCTAGTTCAACAAGTTCTCCCGATCTACCGGATCCTGTTTAGGTAGTTAAACTCATGTCTTTGACGAATGATCCGTCTACCAAGTAGGTACCTGTCTTGAGTTCCCTCATGGAGGTCTTAATTTCCTATTGGCGCTGTATCGAACGCAGATTGTGTACATCCTGGTAAAATTCCACCAGGGTTGTCGAAATAGATGTTCAGTGTAGTCCGTAAGTCACCCTACTTCTATTAGGAGTTAAATTTGTGAAGTCGTAAAGGGTGGGAACAGAAAAACCACTAACGATTCAGGGTATGCATATACGACAGCACGAACACAGTCCTTTTGCCTTTTAACATATGAATGGAC
>BLSH010096972.1:1542712-1555201 GCA_018402905.1 Glandirana rugosa | reverse complement strand
TGCCCCCCCCCACCACCCCACTGTCAGAACACAACAGCTCAGTGGGGGAGATCGATGTACTAACATCAGATCGTTAGTACAGAGGCTCTGACCGGAGCTGACAAAACTCGTAGAGTTTACCAGGCTTTAGTCTAGTAATGTAATCAGTGTGTGGCCCCAGTGTTTCCTGACGCACTGCAGATGGAGTGAGGACTCACTTGTGGGTGGGCACCTGATTCACCCGTGGCGTGAGCAGAGACGGATGTTTGGAGTGGTATTACCTGCTTTCGATTCAACTAACCAAGGCTTTGTCTTGCAAATTTTTATTTATTGTTTAATTCAAAATACAGCCACTCCTGTATAAAATAACATTTGCAGATAGTCATTAAGTCATTAGGTCATTAAGTATCATTGCACTGCATGTACTATATAATTTATATGTTGATTTTTATATCATGCATTCCTATTTTCCTCTTATTAACACTCAGTTGACCTAATTAATTCCTTCCTCCCCATTGCATTTATTTTTCTGTTTATTTTTTTTTCAACCAGTAATATATTTTTTTCAGTTTTGTTTAGTTTATTATTTTTAGTATCACTTAAAATCAAGGAACAAAACTCGAAAAAAAAAAAAAACATATTCCTATGCAAAAATGTGTGCTTTACTTCAGAGACACAATTTTAGAATCAATTTAAACAGGACAAATTACTGAATAAAATGTACATTTTTTATTTACAGTACAATTTCTTATGTATTGTTTTATTATTTTATGTAATGACAAAGTTATCGCTAAATAAACAGGGTCATAGTGGAAATGTAAAAATTGCTCTGGTCTATAAAGGGAATAAAGGTACAAGAACAGAAATGGATAATGTTTATCTTGAAGTCATTTTTGGAGAGAATTTTCCTTATATCACTGAAATAACCATAATATTGTGCCATGCAGTTTCCTGACGCAAGCACAAAAGTATGAAAAAGGACATTTTGAAACATCCAATCAGATAACCACTAGCTCTGGTGGCTGTTTTGACACAATGCCGGTAGGGAGGTGGAACTTTAGTCAGAAAATGAAGTCTTGCTATATCAACTGTAAAACTTTTTAAAAATAAGTGCTTATACTGTGTAAAATCCAGTAATACACTGTGTCACCCTGTTCTGCCTGAGCTCAGTTGCTCCTTATTTTTAGGCACTGCCAATGTTGTAGAGGCCAATATGCTGATAGCCTTAGGCCCCTTTTCACACGGGCGCCTCCGCTTAATGGAATCCGCTCACTCAGCGTTGGATCGTTCCGCTGATCCCCACTGAGCAAGCGAATGACAGATCTGTGTCCACTCAGCTGTGCAGAGCAGACACGGACACAGTCCCCATTCTCCTCTATGGGGAAATCAAAAAGAAACAGACCGCCTGTTAGTTTCCATCTGATCCTCCGAACAGATGGAAAATAGGATCACTATCCATCTGTTTTTGGCAGACCGGATCGGATGGTGGCGGGTGTCAGTGGACATATGTCCACTGACATCCTCAGCTCCATAGAGGACAATGCAGTCTGCAAACAAGTCCGCCTGAAAAACTGACAGGTGGACCTGATCGGACAGCCTGTGTGAAAGAGCCCTTAAAGCAAAATTAAACCCTCCTATTCTTTACAGTCAAGGAAGCTGCTTCTGTGTAATCAGTTATGACATCAGTCATTTGATGGTTTGACAATTTGGTTGAGGGCAAAAGCAAATGTGACAGTTAGCAATTCCCGCATTCCAGGAATGTAACTGTTTTTTTAAACCATTAAATCGGAGGGTTTATATCCACTTTATGATTTACTACTGGAGCTCTGGGCTTCAACAAAATGGCAGCTTGCAGCAAGATGAAACAGGAGCGATGCTAGAGGCAATTTACAACACACACTAAATTTGGTAGCATAATTATTCATGTAGAATGTATGTTCCTTGCTAAGGAACATTATTTTTATCAAGTTGTTATGGGTAAAGTTCCGCTTTAATAAACTGGCAGATCACATTTTGAAAGCCTGCGTTGCTTAATATTTCCTAGTGATTTCCATGGCAATGCTTTGTTACCCCAAGAACCTAAACTTTGTTAACACTGAATAATTAATTTGCCAAAGATACAAACTTTGTCAGCGGCTGTGAGACGAGTCCATGGCTTATCTGCCCTCCTGTCGTAGTCCTGTGCATCTGCAACTTCCACATAATCACTGAAACGTATCAGGATCTTCTTCTCACGTAGCTCCTCCACTGTTGGCCTCTGACTGAGCTGCAGATGTAAAAAATGTATTGTTAAAGTGCAACACAGATATCACTCAAGATCTACAGTAAGATGCTAGATTAAGGTTGGGTTCACACTAGTGTGAATTGGATGTTTCCTGCATCCAATTCGTATGTCAGGAGATTGTGACCGGCTCTCTATGGAGCCGGTTCACACATCTCCGGAGTGGCTCCAGTGCGATTTGCACAGGAGTCCTGTGCGTCGTTTGGTCCGTTTCAGGTCCGAATTCAGCCCAAAATTTTGACTGAAATTGGACCTGAAACGGTGAATGGGGACGCACCGGACCCCTGCTGGGAGCTGCTCCATGCTGCAGTGTGGATAATATCTTTAAATTAGGTTTACAGTACATATATTTGCACTTGCCCGGGTGCACTGTTGACAGGTGTCATAGCAGAGATGTATGTCACACAAGAAGTTTCAGCTTCATCCTGTCACCCTTTAAGTCAACAAAAGGGTCCTAAAAGTGTTGCACGCAATCAACCTGCATCACTCAAAAGATGAATTACATATTTCTACTCCCTGTGTCTAGTGGTGGTAAATATTATATTAATAATACGTTCACTTGACCATCAACACAGAGATATCAGGAAGTCTTCCTGTCATAATACACCAGGGACCACACTTGAGGTCTAAATGCTGGAGATTTACATATAACTACACAAACTTTAAAGATGCGCGGCCCTTGAATCCATTCTATAACCAAAGTTGTTGAATGGAAGGGGGACCTTATCGACTTTCTGCAGCAGGGCAACCTTTGTGACCCTTGTTCCTATTCCACTGAATTGTACCAAATGAAAACATTTTAAAGCCCAAACCTGACTGAGCACATTTTAACCGTCAACCTTCAGCTTTCTCATCTGCAGGTCAGCATCGCAGTGCAGGTCTCTGATTTGCAAACCTGACCTTCATTTACCACCTTTAAACCAAACTCAGAACTTTTACCCAGCCCTTTAGAAGGTCTGTTTGACTCTACATTTCATCTCGCTGCGCATGCCCTAATTTATTTCTGTGATTTTTTTTTAACTTGGTTTGTATCCAGCTTATCAGTGCTTATTATGATCATCAGCCTGTCACCTCTGCTATAGTGTCTGTCTTAGCTGTCTTCACCTGTCTGGAAAATGGACTCTGTTTATCTGCATCCGATCATTATCCTGCTGCCTCTCTATCTGTCTGAGCAATTGCATCACTATCTTCTGTGCTACCTGGAGACAAAGGTTCTACCAAACTCAGTGACACACAAGTACTTTTTTCTCTTAATTTGCCATCAAACTATGTATTATGAAATTATATATATGGACTTGAACTCAGTGTCATTGCTGGAGCATATATTTGCCCATCCTACATGCCTTTGTTCTGTACCAGTGTTTATTCTCAAATGTGTCTTTCCTGCTAGCAATGCCACCCCTCTCTGCTGCAGGCAAGGATATATAATAGCAGATGGGTTATTTAAAAATGGGCAATTAAAACTACACCATCTAAATAAAACTCATTTTCAGGTATGGATATTTTTTCATAGTTACATTAGTTCAGTGTGGACTTATGAAAGTATCCATACCTGACCCATCCCTGTGGAATGCTTTGCATCTTCCTCAATGAATGCAAAGCATTCTCTGATTGGGTGAGGTGGAGAGGGAGGGCGGCGATGTCACTATCTCCACCTCACTCAATCAGTGAATGCCTTATATCCTTTGAAAAAAAAACAGGCATTTTCAGAATAGTGCCCATGCCAAAGGAGTAACCCCATGCATTCACTATGCAGAGGGCAGCCATTCGGCACAGGAGCTGGAGGATAGTGAGGATCGCTGCAGTAGCAGCAGCTACTATAATGATTCTTTGCTTCCAAATTTTTGGTGAGGTATGAAATGTGCATACTTATAACTATGCATAACTATCTGTACCTGGAATTCTGCTTTAATGATGTCTGTATGTTATTACTACTGCTATGCTGTTGTCTTATTGGATTTATTTGGAATTTTTTTTCATCTGTATTTGTAACTTGTTTTTCCATGTACTGATTCAAAAGGTTGAGTGACAGAAAGCCGGCTTCATTTGACAAAAAAAGCCAGAAGGAACCAGTTAAAACGTGTTATATATAATTATATATTACAAAAAAAAAATGTTCAAAGGTATTGTTGAATTGTACAGCATGCTTTTTATTTTCTTCATTCTTAACATAGCTTAATTTACATATTTGTTGCAGAAAGCCTTTGAAGTTTCTTACTAAGTGATCCGGCAAACTTGAGCCGCCAGTTTTCAGTCTGGAGGAGGGTCAACCCCACTGATGCATGGCACATAGCGGTCTATTTTAGTCAGCAGATTTACCACAATATAAAGGAAAACCTCAGCTAGGACACAGAAAACACCACAATATAACTGTGAAAAAAAAGTTTGGGTGCCCTTAGGGATTTCTGTTTGCATGCCTCCTAAAATGTGATCTGATTGTCATTTGAGTGATAATATTAAACATGGCCATTTTTTGTTTTAACAGCCAATACACATAACACTGTTGCATGTTTAATGAAAAATGGTTAATCCATCAAGTACACTAGGGAACGAGAGTGTGAACCATTATAACCTCAAAACATTCTATATCTGTTTATCAGACCAGTAGGGGGGCTGGGGGATGTTTTGGTTAATTCCTGTATATTAAATTATTCCAGGTGATAATTATTTTTGGAAAGTTTAATGCTGCTCATCTGTCCACAGGACATTGTTCTTGTAGGGCTGTAAAACATCAGATGAACCTCAGCAAGCTTAAGAAAAGCAGCAATTTGCTTTTAGAAGTAGCTGTAACTTTGCATGAATTCCAATGGTATGCAAGATTTTTCTTCATGAACAGGTCATCAAGTGCAAGAGATGCTTTCAGATCCTTAGTTGTCACCCTAGATTTTTTGCTTGTCTGAGGGTTATATACAGTGCCTTGAAAAAGTATTCATACCCCTTGAAATTTTCCACATTTTGTCATGTTACAACCAAAAACGTAAATTTATTTTATTGGGATTTTATGTGATAGACCAACACCAAGTGGCACATTATTATGAAGTGGAGGGAAAATGATAAATGGTTTTCAAGGTTTTTTTTACAAATACAGTAAATATGTGTGTGGCGTGCATTTGTATTCAGCCCCCTTTACTCTGATACCCCTAACTAAAATCTAGTGGAACCAATTGCCTTCATAAGTCACCTAATTAGTAAATAGAGTCCACCTGTGTGTAATTTAATCTCAGTATAAATACAGCTGTTCTGTAAAGCCCTCAGAGGTTTGTTAGAGAACCTTAGTGAATAGACAGCATCATGAAGGTCAAGAAACACACCAGACAGGTCAGGGATAACGTTGTGGAGAAGTTTAAAGCAGGGTTAGGTAATAATAAAACATATCCCAAGCTTTGAACCTCTCACAGAGCACCGTCCATCATCCGAAAATGGAAAGAGTATGGCACAACTGCAAGCCTACCAAGACATTACTGTCCACCTAAACTGAGGCCCATGGTAACACTGCAGGAGCTGTAGAGATCCACAGCTCAGGTGGGAGAATCTGTCCACAGGACAACTATTAGTTGTACAATGTATATGTAAAGCAGCGCTTTACATATATATTGTACATTCACATCAGTCCCTATCCTCAAGGAGCTTACAATCTAAGGTCCCTAGCTCACATTCATACATACACATACTAGGGCCAATTTAGACATGATCCAATTAACCTACCAGCATGTCCTTGGAGTGTGTGAGGAAACCAGAGTACGCGGAGGAAACTCATGCAGGCACAGGGAGAACGTGCAAACTCCAGGCAGGTAGTGTCCTGGTTGGGATTCGAACCAGTGACCCTTTTACTGCTAGGCGAAAGTGCTACCCACTACACCACTGTGCTGCCCTATGGCAGAGTGGCAAGAAAAAAGCCATTGTTTAAAGAAAGCCATAAGAAGTCCCGTATGCACTTTGCGAGAAGCCATGTGGGGGACACAGTAAACGTGTGAAAGAAGGTGCTCTGGTTAGATGAGGCCAACGTTGAACCCTTTTGGTATAAAAGCAAAACACTATGTGTGGTGGAAAACTAACACTGCACATCGCCCTGAACACACCATCCCCACCGTGAAACATGGTCATGGCAGCATCATGTTGTGGGGATGCTTTTCTTCAGCAGGCACAGGGAAGCTGGTTGAAGTTGATGGGACGATGGCTGGAGCCAAATACAGGGCAATCTTAAGCCCTGTACACATGGTACAATGGTTGTACAACAATGGTCGTACAACCAGCTTGTTGTACGATCATCTGACCGTTAGTATGCACAATTACAACAGCCGTCGTACAACTGTTGTACAACAGAAGTTGGATGAGCAGACTAGAAAACTTTGGTTGTACAACAAGCGGTTGTACAACTGTTGTACCGTGTGTACAGAGAAGTTGGTCCAACAAAGTTGTACATGCAAAACAGGCATGCTCAGAAGTCAGGAACACCCAGAAGTGTCCGTTCTGGGAAACCTACGTTCCTAATTCACAAATCACATTCACCTGAACTTCCTCGTTATACGCTCGTAACACGTCACTATGTTAGGCTTGGTTGTACAATTGCTTAGTGCAGGTCAGTACGCGAGACACAACAACCAACATCCAACTTGGTTCAAAGTTGGACGTTTGATTGTACAACCGTTGCCCCCGTGTGTACGGGGTTTAAAGCCTCGTACACACTGGACGACGATGGTACGTACGATCGTTGCAAATCGTATGTTGGCTGTTGTATCTAGCATACTGACTGCACTACACGATCGTACAAACGCAGAAGAACGTTCAGGTGCATGTAATTAGCATCCGTCCGTTCCTGACTTCTGAGCATGCGTGTTTAGCACAATACAACTTGTTGTACCAACTGCTCTGTACACACCATACAACGGTCGTATGAGCGCTTGTTGGTATGACCAAGTTTCATAGTCTGCTCATACAACTCCCCTTGTACGACCGTCGTATGTTCAGCTGTTCAAATAATGCATATGAACGATTGATTACATATACGACGGTCGTTAGTATGACCTGCTGTATACGACCGTCGAACCGTGTGTACGAGGCTTTAGAGAGACCAGACCTAAATACAATTAAGAATCTAGAGCAAGACTTGAAAATTGCTGTTCACAGACTCTCTCCGTCCAATCTGACAGAGCTTGAGCTATTTTGCAAAGAAGAATGGGCAAAAAAAGTCACTTTCTAGATGTGCAAAGCTGGTAGAGACATCCCCAAAAAGACTTGCAGCTGTAGAAAAGGTGGTTCTACAAAGTATTGACTCGGGGGGGCTGAATACAAATGCACGCCACACTTTTCACATATTTATTTGTAAAAAATGTTGAAAACCATTTATCACTTTCCTTCCACTTCACAATTATCTGCCACTTTGTGTTGGTCTAGCACAACCTTTTTCAACCTTTTCAACACCGAGGAACCCTTAAACTAATTCTCCGGTCTCAGGGAACCCCTGCTAAAAATCTACAACTCATGATATATTCGTGTGATGGTCAATGGGAAGAATGTTCCTTACACTTGTGGTCATTGGGAAGAATTACCCCCTCACAGATAGCTAAAAAGAGCAATGGTATAATTTGGAATTTATCTGAGAGGTAGAAATGAGAAACCCTGGTCTAGCACATAAAATCCCAATAAAATACATTTATGTTTTTGGTTGTAACATGACAAAATGTGGAAAATTTCAAGGGGTATGAATACTTTTTCAAGGCACTGTAGCATGTTCTTGTACTGATTTTTGCAGGTTCAGCATTATTAGTGAGAAGATGCCATTTTTTTCTTGGTAAAATGCTCTTTCAGTGATGTAGGCCTCAGTCTTTAGAAATCCTTTTGTTTTTTCACCCTTCTAAGCTTTAACAATTATTCCTCTGAGACTTTGTGTTTTATTGATCCATATTGCCCTTTAGCAAACAAAGGGTAAACAATTTTTATATTTATTCTTCCTACATCAGGGCAGTTCAACCCCACCGGTGAATTAAATTGCTATTAACCTCAAAGCCAAAAATGTTGTAATATATTGCAGTCTACAAAAGCTTAGATGTGATGGCTGCAATCGTTTTCTTTTTTTTAGGCATTTTCCCTCTGTTTTTACATGGTGGTCTGGCCAGTAACATAACTCATGTATTAGAGTGGATGAAAGAGCACAGGGGGCACCTTTGGACAGCAGCATTGTCAGTCTGGGGAGAGGTGAGAGATGTATTCTCAGGTTTTGATAAACTAACAGTTTGCAGCAACTCCAGCTAATACTTTATAAGCAAATGCAGCAAACCTTTTTTTTTCTTTTTGGGATAAAGATTTTACATAAGTAAATAAAAGCTGTTCATTGTAAGTACCCTTGTCAGTGGTAAATGGTCTTATCCCTGTAACTCATGGATCTGCAGGACAGCTTGCTCTTTTGAAAAACAACAGACTTGTGGCTGGATCACCAGGTAAAAATTAAGGAAAGAAAGTCTAAAAAAGAAAACCAATGCAGCAATCACATCTAAAAATTTGTAAGCTGCAAGATAATAAATGTTTGCTTTTGGGTTTAATACTGATTTAACTTTAATATCTAACACCAAATAGTTTTTTTTTAATTGTCATTTATTATTTTGATTATTGTATTTGAGATACAGGTTTTTAAATGTTCCTTCTAATAGTTATCTGTATACAGCTTCCTATTTATTCAAGCTTTATAGAGGTAAGACCTGAAGAACAGAGATGTTCTGCCATTGTGTGGACATAGCATTAACACTAAGCAGCGCCTGTAAACGTAATGATCAAACATGGTCATCCTATGTACTTTAGATGCAGCTCTGCCTTCCAAAACATGCCTGACCTGTGTCTGAACTAATGCTGCCTAAGCCACCCTCCCTTAGGCTAAGTTCACACAGCATCATACCCTGATAATCGATCTGCGGTGAGTCGCTTTTCAGAAAGCAACAGGTTCCAGGCATACAGGTGGCAATCCAGCAGCAACTGCCCCGGTTTGTGTTTCTTTGTTTCGTACCTAATGTCCTACTTTTTCAAGTGGCACTAGAACATAATAATTAGGATCTAATGATGTATGCTGTCTTTTTCAATAAACAAAGAAGAAATGATTTTACAATGAAAAAATATTTTTTTCAAATTTTGTTTTATTCAGAAAACACACAATGGGGGGAGATTTACTAAAATTGGTGCACAGAGAATCCGATCATAGTAGAAGCTGATGGGTTACTGTTGGAATACAGAATTGTATTTTGTGCAACAACTATGTCAGCCAGTAGATGGCAGTGTTTATAAGCTTGTAGCTGCATCTATGGTAAACTCTATGTCTTTTCTCTGTATAATAAAGTTCATGTTTCCTGTCTGCAGTTAAGCAGCAAAGCCCATGAGGACTGTTTGTTTTGTAGAACTATATACAGAATTTTCTAACAGTCACTATGCACAGCTGCACCAGATTCTCTGTGCACCAGTTTTTGTAAATCACCCCCAATAGGTACACCCCATACAGGAGATGTGCAGTAGGAGTCAGTCATATAAATATACAGTGATACAGATCACATAAATAATAGTGCTTAGCAAGGACAACCTAAGAAAGCACCCCATAGAATGCATATAAATAAAATGAAAGGAAATGAATGTTGTGAAACAATGGTCATTAGCTGAGTGAAATTTCCTATTTATTTTAAGCTAAAAAATAATTATTTTGCCAGTTGGTCAGCTAATGTATTTATGACATATTTCGTATTTGCTTAGAGCTCCAGTATTTTAGGCAATGATCAAGTGCATAGTCCTACCTTCCGTGTTAGCCTCCTCTTTATCTCTCGTTTTTCCTCTTGCTCTTCTTGTTCATTACGAGCTTTAAAATAGGAATTTTTGAGAATGTTGTGAAGCGTATTAGAAAGGATCAATTCACCAAGACTGTGTGCAAATAACTATTTCTTCTGCTGTTCCTCAGCAGTATGAAAAGATCTATTTTTTGGAACAACATGCTGCAGTCAGGGTGTATTACTTACTACTATAATGGTGTTTTCAGGTGCCATTTAGCATGAATGGCAATGGAATTCACTGTGGTTCACATGGTTGCCATGCATTATGGCAGGGGTCTCCAAACTTTCTAAGCAAAGGGCCAATTTACTGTCCTTCAGACTTTCGGGGGGGGGGGGGGGACTGTGGCCAGGGGAATTAGAAAATGCCTCAGCATCAATGCCCCTTCATTGGTTTTAATGGGAGGAATAGTGCCTTATTGATGATATCAATGAGAAGAATAGTGTTCCATCATTGGTGTCAGTTGGTGGAATAGTGCCCCAAGGGCCACATAGATGCAGGTGAAAGGCCCCCAGGCCACAGTTTGGAGACCACAGCATTATGGTATGCTACATGAAAAAAGTATGTTATGGTGCACTGCTAGTCCATTCAAAATTAATGAGATGCTTTAACACACAATAACATTAACATAGGTGCATTAATGATACCCATAGTAGGAATGAAATATTACAAACAAATAATCAATATTTTACCATGAGTTATGGCTATATCATAGTTTCAAATATTTACACGCTCTAAGAAGGGCTAACTACTGATCATCATATATGAAACTGTAGAGCCTTAAGACTAGACTTTCATTACTCAAGGTGGCTCTGATACTGCAGACACATTTCAAGTGTTATGTAGTAACCCCTGTATAAGCACTAAACCTAATGCTTAAAGCGACCCTGTCAGGTCTTTTAATAATTCCCAATGTCAGCTCCCTAAAAGAGAAAAGGTAGTTTACTCACCTCTCCAGCAGCCTATGTCACCTGCATCCCCTCCATTTCAGTGCTGCAGCCTGTTTATGGCTTTGAGAGGTATTGAATGCTTGTTACCGACTCCATATGCCATGGTTCCATCCTCTGACCACTACATTGCTACTGAGTCCTGACACAGGGGTCAGGGAAAGGAGCCAAGGTGTGTGGTAGGGGAACAAGCCTGTAGCTGCAGGCTCTGTGGAGCAATTCCTCCATAAATTCACAGCAGAAGCCCTGAAGTTCTAATTTCAACTCAGCTTACTCAGTTTAAATGCACATTCCCTGTATTTTTATTGGAAATTACAAGACTTGAAGGCTGCTGAGTCACAAGGAAGGGAAGGGGAGAAGTGGGAACTGTGCTAGGTTTGACTTCTGTCCTCTCAGTTTTGAGGATAAATTGCCCTATAGCACTTGCAGCTACGAATGTCAGTGAGATTTTGTTTTAAAGCTCAATTACTGCTTGTTCCTAATAAATATATGTCAATAGCCAGGCCACATGTCCGCGTATGGCCTTGATAAATTATGCATGAATTACATACCATATGATCAAGGCTGTATTTATACATAATGTGCTGCTATAGGCACACCTGAATGATGATACTCTTTTGTACAAGCCCAACCTCTTGTGTCGTGTGATTTTAGTTTAAAAAAAAAACAATTGCAAGAATACACTATTGGAGGTAACATGCAGCCAGCTTTATATATGGAGCCACATTGGAGAAAAAAATCCAGAAATGGACTGAAGCAAACAAACAAAAACAAGTCATTTGTACATTTTTAGCCCTGGTGATGCCCCTTCTAATCCTATTGCCCTAGGCTCTGGCCCATTACTACCATTATTGCAAATACAACCATGCATATGTTGGAATAACTACCTTAATGAGGCTAGGGCAGTACTGCACACTCCAGCTCATCATCTCTCTTGTGACTTCAGCTGGCAGGACATTTGTCTCCATACCCGCTCACAATTCAGTGTATACAACAGTCTATCACAGAGAGGGCTTGTTTACACTTGCTTCAAAACAGGGCTGCAGATATTATATTTTAAAGCTCTGTGAATGCCAGTCAAATCACCTGTCACTAAATAAAATGGTTAGCCTACAGTCCTGTTTATCCATTGCATTTGCTTTGCTTCACTTCAAAAATGATACCCTATGCTGCTTTACTGGTGCTTAAAAGCATCTTTAAAGCCTCCACAGAAGTCAAAGCTTACTTGAAGCACCTGTAGCTTTTGAGGGGCTTTAATTCAGCTTTAGCTTCGCTTTGTTTTGGAGGTATTGCAGGTATAAGATATCAACACACACAGGCGTGGATGACGAAGTTGTACGAAAAAACTACACAAAAACTACGAAGCACTACGAAGTCACCACGAAGCTACTACGAAGTCACCACGAAAAATCTTCGAAATTATTTCGAACCGTCTACGGGACACACACAACTATAGAATATGGACGTTATGGAGGTTTTGTT
>BLSH010096972.1:1498504-1532529 GCA_018402905.1 Glandirana rugosa | reverse complement strand
TTTCCATTACCTGACCGGTTCGTACAGAGGTCTGGATTTGGGATAACTCGTAGACACCCCGTAGGAGGGGTTTAGGTCTGGAGACATGCTTGGCCAGTCCATTACCTTTACCCTCAGCTTCTTTAGCAATGCAGTGGTCATCTCGGAGGTGGGTTTGGGGTCGTTATGTTGGAATACTGCCCTGCGGCCCAGTCTCTGAAGGGAAGAGATCATGCTCTGCTTCAGTATGTCACAGTACATGTTGGTATTCATAGTTCCCGCAATGAACTGTAGCTCCCCAGTTCCGGCAGCACTCATGCAGCCCCAGACCATGACACTCCCACCACCATGCTTGACTGTAGGCAAGACACACTTGTCTTTGTACTCCTCGGGTGGTTTCCGCCACACACGCTTGACACCATCTGAACCAAATAAGTTTATCTTGGTCTCATCAGACCACAGGACATGGTTCCAGTAATCCTTAGCCTGCTTGTCTTCAGCATACTGCTTGTGGGCTTTCTTGTGCATCATTTTTAGAAGAGGCTTCCTTCTGGGACGACAGCCATGCAGACCAATTTGATGCCATGTGCGGAGTATGGTTTGAGCACTGACAGGCTCCCCACCTCTTTAACCTCTGCAGCAATGCCAGCACTCATACGTCTATTTCCCAAAGACAACCTCTGGATATGACGCTGAGCAGGTGCACTCAACTAATTTGGTCGACCATGGCGAGGCCTGTTCTGAGTGGAACTTATCCTGTTAAACCACTGTATGGTCTTGGCCACCATGCTGCAGCTCAGTTCCAGGGTCTTGGCAATCTTCTTATAGCCTAGGCCATCTTTATGTAGAGCAACAATTCTTTTTTTCAGATCCTCAGAGAGTTCTTTGCCATGAGGTGCCATGTTGAGCTTCCAGTGACTAGTATGAGAGAGTGAGAGCGATAACACCAAATTTAACCACTCCAGCCCTGGAAGGATTTCACACTTTAGGACCAGAGCACTTTTTGCGATTCGGCACTGCGTCGCTTTAACTGACAATTGCGTGGTCGTGCGGCGTTGTACCCAAACGAAATTTGCGTCCTTTTTTTCTCACAAATAGAGCTTTCTTTTGATGGTATTTGATCCCCTCTGCATCGTTTCTGATTGCCGCTATAAACAAAAGAAGAGCGACAATTTTGCAAAAAAACCCAAATTTATTACTTTTTGATAAAATACAAATCCAAAAAAAATATATAAAAATTTTTTTTTTCCATCGGTTTTGGCCGATTTATATTCTTCCTCATATTTTTGGTAAAAAAAAATCGCAATTGGCGTTTATTGATTGGTTTGCGCAAAAGTTGCCGCATTTACGGATGATGAGAATTAATTTCTGGGGTTTTTATTTTTTTTTATTTTTTACTAGTAATGGCGGCGATCTGCGATTTTTAGCGATACTGCAATATTGGGGCGGACATGTCGGACCATTTTGACACTTTTTTGGGACCACTGGCATTTATACAGCGATCAGTGCTATAAAAATGCACTGATTACTGTGTAAATGCCATTGGCAGTGAAGGGGTTAACCTGCAGGGGGCGCTCTAAAGGTTAACTGTGTTCCCTGGGCGTGTTCTAACTGTATGTGGGCTGCCCTGGCTGGGGAAAGGGGTTGATCACGGCTTCCATATACAGGAAGGCTGTGATCATCGCCCTTCCCCCTTCAACAGAACGGAGATCCGTGTTTACATACACGGACCTCTGTTCTTTCAGTGCGGGGGAGCCATCGCGGGTAGCCGGCCGCGATCGAGTCCGCCCTACCCGCTCCCTGGCTCCCCCCGAACACAGTAAGCGCGCCTCCGGCGGCGCGCACACTCACAATGCTAGTTATCGCGGCCGCCGTCCTGTGATGACGGTTCGCGATAACAAGCCACCTTGCCGCCGTCACGCTGCGGCGGGCAGTCGGCAAGTGGTTAACACACCTGCTCCCCATTTACACCTGAGACCTTGTAACACTAACGAGTCACATGACACCGGGGAGAGAAAATGGCTAATTGGGCCCAATTTGGACATTTTCACTTAGGGGTGTAATCACTTTTGTTGCCAGCAGTTTAGACATTAATGACTGTGTTTTGAGTTATTTTGAGGGGACAGCAAATTTACACTGTTACACTGTTATACAAGCTGTACACTCGCTACTTTAAATTGCAGCAAAGAGTAATTTCTTCAGTGTTGTCTCATGAAAAGATAGAATAAAATATTTACAAACATGTGAGGGGTGTGAGGGGTGTACTCACTTTTGTGAGATACTGTATATATACAGTATATATATATAGAAGAAAAATCAGTGCCCATCCCAAGGACAGCTGGGCTGATTGTCAGGACCTGTGACCTCTGCTGTGTCTGGCAATGACTCTGCTTGCAGAGCAACCTGGAATGCTGGATGGCTCCCTGGACAATTCCTTGAATGATCTTGTCTTGAATATCGATTGTCTTGGACTTTGAACTATTTGCTTCTCCTAAGAACTTCCTGATTTAAGCTATGTCCCTGCACTTCCTGTTTGCCAGATTATTGTTCTCCAGTCAACATCTTGTTTTTGTCTCTCCTGCTGCTGTCCGTATCTTCCCTACCATTAGTTACTGGCTTGTTCCTCGACTACGCTACTGCTTGATCCCTACCTGCTATATCTGATACTGGACCC
This sequence comes from Glandirana rugosa, assembly GCA_018402905.1. Classification (NCBI taxonomy): domain Eukaryota; kingdom Metazoa; phylum Chordata; class Amphibia; order Anura; family Ranidae; genus Glandirana; species Glandirana rugosa. The sequence goes on along the minus strand of BLSH010096972.1, from coordinate 1,529,876 downwards.
CGGCTTGCTCACCTCCTGGTGGGGCGATCCTGATGACCGTGACCTGGTGGTAACACACAGAAAAGTCTATCTCCACCATATGGAGCTCTGGTTAATACCAGTTAGTACCTAGACCCTGCACCTCAAGTGAACCTGTGTCATCAGCCAGGGTGACCTGTGTGTATACTGCTTGTTGGTGGGACTACTCACTGCTATAGCTAGTGGCCTCCGAGCCTGACTCCAGACCATGACACTGACATTTTAATAGACTGATCCTTTTTTTTGTGCACCTGCTTGTGAGGCACCATCCAGAGCTGATATTAAAATTGTAGGGGGTCTGCAGACTTGATGGTCAAGGGATTAGACCACACTGAACTGTCATTTTGCAACATTTAAAGTCTATTTATAGCCCAAACATCTATTGTTCTGTATAGAGCAGGGTAGGGGCATTTAAAACCCCTATTAGGTTATTTGTTGAGATCCGTGCCATTCTGAGCAGATTTTCTTTTACTCCCACTCCTTGAGAAACAACAAGAGAAGAAAGGAAATCTCCCAAATGTGAGAAGAATTCCCATGTTCAGTAGTGGTCACCAGAACAGTTGACCTCATTGGAAGATTTCCTCTTAGTTTTTGCTCTTATGACAGCTCTAAGGTTTAGGAACTCACCTATTTTCTGTTTTAGTGAAATTGGTCACCAGGACAAATAAAGGGGTGAATCAACCCAGTAAGAAAAACAAACTTCAAAAACCTTGTCAGTGGGTCTAAAGCCTCGTACACACGGTCCAACGGTCATACGACCGAACGGCCCAAATCGTATGTTGGTTGATGTATCTCGCGTACTGACATGCACTAAGTGATCGTACAACCAAGCCAAACATAGTGATGTGTTACGAGCGTATAAAGACGAAGTTCAGGTGCATGTGATTTGTGAATTAGGAACGTAGGTTTCCCAGAATGGACACTTCCGAGCGTTCCTGACTTCTGAGCATGCGTGTTTTGCACGGTACAACTTGTTGGACCAACTTCTCTATACACACGATACAACGATCGTACGACCACTTGGTGTACAACCAAAGTTTTTTAGTTTGCTCATCCAACTTCTGTTGTACGTCGGCTGTTCTAATTGCGTGTACTAACGGTCGGATGATTGTTCAACAAACGGTTGTACGACCGTTTTCATATGACCGTCGCACCGTGTGTACGGGCCTTAACTCTTCAAAACTCCAAAACTAAAAAATGTTTTTCCTTTCCATACATTTTAACAGTTGTTTGCATCATTACTTGGTATATTTCCACAATCAGAGTATGTGATGAAACATAATTTTATCAGCACAGTGCATTTTAAACTAAATAATATAGTGTATCACCATTCTAGGATGGACTGGATAATAGTAAGTACCTGCAATGTGTGACAGCTCAGATGATATACCCAATCCCAGCTGGCTGTAAACACTTGGCACTCACAAGGAAGCATTTCGTGTTTTCAGTAATGCCATAATTGCTTAATAAAGCAAAATGCCATCAATGCTGCCAAATATTCTGCCTGGACATTAAAAAATGAATGCAGATGAATCCAAAATGAGTCAGACTACTCATATATGTTTACATATCTGAGAATCACAGCAGTAATCCTTAGCCTGTTATTGCTGAAATTACACGCATTCCTGGCTCCACTCCATTGGCAACAAGTAAACTAGACAGACCCACTATTATAGGTTCGTGCCATCTGAGACAGTAGTACATTTGTGCCATTTAGATGAGATAAATGAGACGGAAAGTTTCCATTTATAACCCAGGGATAACTGCACTGTGATGTGCATTTGGTTCACTATGTATTATTGTGGTTTTCAAAAGAGCATCAAAGCATACAACACATGCTGTGATATCTATAAAATTAACGGCTTTCATGATAGTGTCCTTCACATCATCACTGCCGCATTGTAGGCAAAATAATGACTCCGCTATTACCCTTGCCATGGCCTCATGAATACATTGACAGAATGAAGGCATGTTCTTATAGTCAGTAGCAAATGTAGTCTCTGTTCCATGTTTCCCATCTGATAAGAACTATAGATAGCAGAGAATCTAACTAGAACACTTTTACGTTGTATGCGCTGTCAACAAGCACCAATCAGATTAGAACAACTTCGTACAAAAGAAGGAATCTGATGGTGACTGGATAACACAGACTTAATTTTTATGTTATGTTTTGATAAATGATGACAAATATATACATGACACGATACAATCAGCCATGGCTTTATGACCACCCATCTAATATTGAGTAGGTCCCCTTTTTGCTGCCAAAACTGCCCTGACAGGTTGAGGAGTGGATGCCACAAGACCTTTGAAGGTATGCTATGGTATCTGGCACCAAGCCATCAGTAGCAGATCTTTTAAGTCTTGTAAGTTGTGTGATGGGGCCTCCATGAATCAGACTTGATTTTACAGCACATCCCACAGATGCTAAATAAAATTGAGATCTGGAGAATTTGGAGGCCAAAATATCTAACTTGTTCTTGCATTCCTGAAACCATTCTTGAACCATTTTTGCAGTGTGGCATGACACATCCTGAAAGAGGCCACTGCCATCAAGGAATACCATTTCCATGAAGGGGTGTACTTGATCACCAGCAATGTTAAGGTAGGTGGTATGTGTCCATCCACATGAATGTCAGAATGTAAGGTTTCCCACAAGAACATTGCTAAAGCATCACCCTGCCTCCTCTGGCTTGCCTTCTTCCCATACTGCATACTAGTGCCAACTCTTCCCTGATGCACTTGTATCCAGCCATCCACATGATGCAAAAGAAAACCTGATTCATCAGACTAGGCCCCTTTCTTCCATTGTATAAGTGTACAAAAACTGTGCTAATGCCAAATTATTAAACGCACAATTGTATTAACCTTATGCTGAGTTGCAACTCAACCATCTGATATAAACATAGTGCATACAAAGTACATAAAATCAGAGCTGTGCTTGTACCATATAAGACATTTGTTAAACATAAACCAGTGACAGAAGTAAAGTCCACGTGAAATAAAAAAAGTGGGTGAGCAAATCTTTTTAGAAGTAAATTCCAAGAAATCGAGCACCACACGGCAATAACCACTGAAGTGTGAAACGCTCATGTGTAGGGAGCGCTTACCGGATATTATGGACCTTCTATATCTAGAAAGGTCACATAGGCAATGATCCTAATCATCAAAGGTCACATAGGCAATTATCCGAGTCACCAAAGGGGTCCTTCCGTGTTACTATAGGGCAGCTCCTATAGAGAATGTACCACCAGTTCTCTTCCCAGCAAGGCTCTCCATGAGCCATGTACAGGAGTATAGAAGGAAAAATGTTCCAATAGTATAACGTTTTTGGGTTGATTTTTTTAAAGAATAAAAATACACTTACATACATACGTATGCAGATAAAATGCCAGAAATGTACAATATCTCGCCAGCATTAGACTTAAACCCGTCTTCTGGCTGACGTCATCCATACTGATCCCGGAAGTGCGGGTCTAAGTCTAATTAATGAGATATAATACATTTCTGGCATTTTATCTGCATACGTACTGTATGTAAGTGTATTTTTATTCTTTAAATAAATCAACCCAAAGACTTAATACTATTAGAGCATTTTTCCCTTTTATACTCCTGTACATGGCTTATGCAGAGCCTTGCTGGGAAAAGAACTGATGGTACATTCTCTATAGGGGCTACCCTATAGTAACATCGGAAAGACCCCTTTGGTGACTCAGATCATTGCCTATGTGACCTTTCTAGAGATAGAAGGTCCATAATATCCGGTAAGTGCTCCCTATACTAAAGGTGGAGGTTTCACACTTCAGTGGTAATTGCAGTGTGGTGCTGCATTTCTTGGAATGAACTTCTGAAGAAGATTTTCTCATCCACTTTTCTTATTTCACGTGGACTTTATTTCTGTCACTGGTTTATATTTAGCAAATGTCTTATATGGTACAAGGGCAGCTCTGATTTTATTCACATTCTTCCATTGACTGGTCCAGTTCTGATAATCACATGCCCATTGTAGGCGCTATTGGCTGTGGACACTGGCATGGGCACCCTGAGCGGTCTGCAGCTGTGCAGCCCCATACACAACAAACCGCAATGCCCATTTTTCTACTTTCAACAAGTCAACTTCAGGGACAACATATTTACTTCCTGCTTAATACATCCCACTGACTTTCAGATGCCATTGTAACAGGATAATACATTTTATTCACTTAACCTGTCAGTGGTCATAAAGTTAAGAATATATGTATAATATATTTATTGACTTTAAAAAAAAAAAAGCAATGTGTAGACAAGCTGGTCTTGTTTTCAGTGCATCTGCTATATTTCTTCTATGTTGACATCACAACTAAATGGAAGAGTAGATTTAGCTGAATTTTTATTTCTAGAAATAGTGCGGCAAGGCGCGCTATGGCAGAGAATATGATAATCGGTCAGCAGTATATGCCAAAGGCTTTTATATAAGAAGTGCTGACACAATCCAATCATATCTGATTCATCAGTGTAACACACTGGCTAAGCTTCAAATAGAAGGCCGGCTGATTGCTTCATAATTCACAACTCCATCACCCCCCAGACTCTTATAGAAATCTGCAAGAACCATAGTGGAGTGCCTATGATGGAAAATGATAACATAAAATGCCTTGTTACACAAGTCGGCTCTTGACCTTTCCACAAAGAAAACAATCTTCATCGGTCTTTTAGCAAAGCTACCAGCTATAGAACTGTTAATAATAAGAAATCTAGATGTATTCTGGGGCCTATGGATGAAGGAGAACTACCATGGGTTCAGGTTGTGTAGCTGCAGGGCCGCTGATAGGGGGGTACAGCCAACCCCCCTGCGGGGGACCCGGAGCACACAGGGGGGATTAGTGACAGATGACAATTGTGTCTCTTTTCCTGCAGCAGATGAACGTTGCTCTCCTTCCCTCTCCCTTGCTACAAGCTTTTATCTGATAAGAAAGAGACAGTCGTCCCTCACTAATCCCCCCACCTCCCCTGCCCCCTGTGTGGGCCTCCCTCCTCTCAGCACTGGAGTATGTTATCTCTAATTTAGGCTCCATTGCACACTGGCTTAAAAAAACACTGCTTCTACAGAAGTTTAGTGTTTTGCCTGTAGATGCAGCTCAATGTTATCCTATGTGTCCATACACATTGGGACGATTACAAGCATATTTTAAGCTCAACGTTTAAGAGACAGACAAAAAAACCCTTCTAGTTCTCTAAACTCGTCTAAACTTTGTACCAAAAATGTTCTATATGAGCGTTTTTTTCTGCCAATTGAACTGGAGTTTTTTTAAGCCCAGTGTGCACGGAACTTAACTTTTTTTCTCCCTCAGTCCCTCTGACCCCGGAGCCTGTATATTTTTTTCATCTCATCTTCATTTTTATTTATTAACTCAGTTTTATCTTTTAGATTTAGCAGGAATTCTGTGAGTTATGTTGTGTTTGTGTCTGCTCATAGTTTTATTGTAGTTTTAGCGAAATATAGCTTTAATACTTTCTTGGGGGGGGTACTGTACGGGGCCCCGCAATTTTTATCAGCAGCCCTGTGTAGCTGCACCCCAAACCTGTGAGATTGCTTTAGATGTGGCCAGCAGCACCTCCTAAACCACTAGTAGTTTACCTGTACTTAGACCACATTATAGGAAATGAGAAGCCAAAGAACCCAAATCACTCTCATTCAACATTACAAGCACAAATACACTCACTGGCCACTTTATTAGGTACACCTGGCTAGTACCAGGTTGGACCCCCGTTTGCCATTAATTCTTTGTGGCATAGATTCGACAAGGTGTTGGAAACCTTCCTCAGAAATTTTAGTCCATATTGACATGATAGCATCACGCAATTGCTGCAGATTTGTTGGCTGCACATCCATGATGTGAATCTTCCATTGCACCACATTCCAAAGGTGCTCTATTAGATTGAGATCTGGTGACTGTGGAGGCCAATGGAGTACAGAGAACTCATTGTCATGTTCAAGAAACCAGTTTGAGATGATTTGAGCTTTGTGACATGGTGCATTATCCTGTTGGAAGTAGCCATCAGAAGATGGGCACACCATAGTCTTAAAGGGAAGGACAAATAGCAACAACAAGAAATCAGGCGCCTGCTGAAGTGCAATGGTGGCATGAAAAGAAGGATATTACATTCATGTTGTGGATCAGAGCTGCTGGGAAAACTACTGGGAGAGTGAAAGGTAAAAAAGCAGCAAAGTTCCTAAAGGGCTTAGATCCACAAGAGTTGGTAATATATATAACAGATCCAGCGTTGCTGTAAAAGGTGGCCACACTTGGCCAAAATGTTTATTGCAATGGGCCACAAATGAGAAGTGCTCAATGGTCCCGTGCAGATGATGAAGGGGTGGACATAGTCAGCAACAATATTTAGGTAGGCCATGGTGTTTAAACTATGCTCAATTGGTACTAAGGGGCCCAAAGTGTGCCAAGAAAATATCCCCCACACCATTAGACCACCACCACCAGCCTGAACCATTGATACAAGGCAGGATGGATCCATGCTTTCATGTTGTTTACTCCAATTTCTGACCTTACCATCTGAATGTCGCAGCTGAAATTGAGAGTCATCAGATCAGGCAATGTTTTTCAAATCTTCTATTGTCCAATTTTGGAAAGCCTGTGCGAATTGTAGCATCAGTTTCCTGTTCTTAGCTGAAAGGAGTGGCACCCAATGTGGTCTTCTGCTGCTGTAGCTTGTCTGCTTCAAGGATTGATGTGTTGAAATAGTATTCTGCATACCTTGGTTGTAACGAGTGGACATTTGAGTTAGTGTTGCCTTTCTATCATCTCGAACCAGTCTGCCCATTCTCCTCTGACCTCTGACATCAACAAGGCATTTTCGTCCACACAACGTCCGCTCACTGGATATTTTCTGTTTTTTGAACCTTTTGCTGTAAATACTAGAGATGGTTGTGCGTGAATATCCCAGTAGATCAGCAGTTTTTGAAATACTCAGACCAGCCCGTCTGTCACCAACAACCATGCCATGTTCAAAGTCACCTAAATCCCCTTTCTTCCCCATTCCGATGCTTAGTTTGAATTTCAGCAAATTGTCTTCACCTCATCTAGATTCCTAAATGCATTGAGTGGCTGCCATGTGATTGGCTGATTAGCAATTTGTGTTACCAAGCAATTGAACAGGTGTACCTACTAAAGTGACCGGTGAGTGGGCCGTTTAAGGCAGCGGGACTTAAACAATATTCTATTGAATTCTGTGAGATGTAAATCTCAATTTACTTGGTATCGCAACTGTATATTTTTATGTTAGAACATTTATGTAGATGGTAATTCCAGACTGATATCCCAATTGTGTGTACTGAGTGGTATATACAATTTAAATATAGTAACAGACATCTCAAGCTTTAAGAACTTTTTTATACACATCTGTACAGTTGAATGTTTCCATGTTATAAACTTACTACTGCTTTGTCAGGACACGGATAAGGATGTCAGGATAAGGTGTAACATGTCTTGAAAATGTCATACTCCAGTTTTGTTTTTATTTCAGACAGATACTGCAAATGATCAACTACGTCTGCATACTGGGCCTTGGTATGCCTTTTTGAGTACTCATGGTGTATAGGATATGGCATGAGTGTAAGATACATTTTATAATCACATACTTATGCATATTTGTTTTATCCCAGGGATCTTAAAATTTGACATTGGTAATGGACCATAAATTGTGCACTTAAAGTGAACCTGTGCCCAGATTATGATCATTAGATGATTTACATATTTTTAACAAACAGTAAAATAGCTTTAAATCAAGCTCTCTCTCCATCTCTACCTGCATGTAATGTGAAATAATTAATTCTTAAAGATCACTACAAGTTCTCTAAAGCCAGGTCCATGTTGTTGTTGGTATTTGAAGGCTGGTAGCCTGCCAAAGTTCTGCTGCAATAGAAAGTAATAGGAAGAAATACAATTCCATGGCATCTGTTGTAAATTTTGAAAACAAATTTCTCCACAATGCTTATAGCTACAGAGGTAAATGATGCTTGTTTTAACTGATTGTTCAGAATATGTAAATAGTTTATTGTACATAGTCAAAACATATGTTCACTTTAAAGAACACTAAACTTTTGATTTTTCACAAGTTTATAAACAATTGTTTTGTAATATTTCTGTATTTGTTTATCTAAAATATTTATTTTACAAATAAACATTTAATACAGAGTGTTTGAACCCGTTCACACAGGGGCAACTTACGCATCGACTTGTGTCGCCTCAAGTCGCCCCAAGTTGCTTGACATCTTAAATCCCATTGAAATAAATGGGAGCCATCTTAATTTACACTACTGAAGACGCTCCGATTTCAAAAAAGGTTCCTGTATGACTTCAAGGCGACTTCCACCCCGACTTGTGCCCATAGAATTCAATGGAAGTCGTCTCCATTTCAGATCCCCCATCTATATTGAAGCGACTTACAGAGAAAAAAAAAGAATTTACACAGTTAGTCCCCCTGAATTAGCCAGGCAACCCCCTCCCTCCATTCTCTGATTGGCCACAGGCAAAGTCACCTGGCATGGAGTCGCGTTGTAAGTCGCCCAAAGTTGCGCTGAAGTCGTGCTGAAGTCACCTTGAAGTTGCGTTTAAAATCACCTAGCAAAGCCACGCCAAAGTCGGATCGCCCCTGTGTGAACGCAGCCTTTATCATCATGTTTGCAAAGAATAATAACCTAAACCACCCTTGTCTTTATGGTTTCTAGCAGGTTGTGTTAATCCATTCGTTAAAACATTGCTGTATTTGTTTTGTTTAGCTCAACAAGACAATAGCTGTTATCTGAGACTTCACAAAAGAGAAGCTTGGCTCTGAGGAAGGGGGTGCGCCCCCCAAAACACGTTAGCCTGTACCCTTTGCTGTGTCCACACCGTGTAACTTTGTGTCATTTTTTTGGCTCATTGTGGGCCTCCACTTTTGTCAGTATCCACTTTTAATTTTTTAAACACCTATTAAATGTGTTTGGTAATAAATTAGGTGTGCGTGCCTCTCTTTTGTTTTGTCCTTATAGTTTTTACTGGATTACCCCATCCGAGGAGGGCAGCATCCGCCTGGTCTTCAAACACTGATGTCCTGTTGCTTTTTGAAATTACGAAAGACCTTTTTAGCACTGGAAGTGACTGTTTTTTCTTGTATATCTATTATCTGAGACTTGCTTTAAGCTCAATTTGGTTCAAAATTGGCTCAAAATTGTTGAATATGAAATATTCATATTCAATATTTTATATCTGCTCAATTTAAAAAAAGTCTTTGGGAACTCTTTAGTCTTTTGAATATAATGAAAGAAAACATAAAGAATATTATAGACTTCCTTTACCACACCGTGTCCTATAGAATTAAAAGATGCTGCTAATGATTTTGTACATCCAATATTAGTTGCACAAATGTTTAGCAAAATTATATTTTCAATGGAACTACACCCAAATTATAACTAGTGCACACAAACACAATAAAACATCTAAATTATTGCTAATCTAAAATATATTTGTTAATAAATAATTAATATTTGTACATTATAAATCTTGCCTTTTTGCAAAACAGTAAATATCTTACTAATGCAAATTTGTAAATCACCAACTTAATCTAAAACCCTTAAGGCTGGTCTTCACTACTGTTTGCTTTGGAGGGTTGCAGTGCCAAACATTTAAAAACAGAGGTGTCTATATATGAAAAAAATTCTAAATAGACACTGTAATTTTTGCTTCTTGACGCAATGCTGACCTGTCCAACTCCTTCCACTGTCACAGCCACCACCAATATACCCAGTGTCGGAGTCTCAAGGGAGCAGTGATGTGACCCCCCCCCTGTCATGACAGTGCTTGGTCTTAGGGATTGGTGCTGGATCTAATCAGTGCCACATGGGAGGTCACATGCCTGCTCATCCTAAGCAAAGAGCAGCGGGAGATCGCTGAAAAGGTATCATCGGTCTAGCAAGGTGGGGTGGTCGAGGCTTTTCACAGATACTGTCATTTTGACAAATACCCAGGTGACAGTACCTGCCAGTGATAACAGGTACTCTTTGGGGAAATATCAGGGGTCTAAACAGAAACATGAGGTTTCATCTTTGAGCCAGAGAAATATGTCAAGTATGCAGGCTTTTAAAAGGTTGCCTATGGGCACTTTTAGGTGCTGTTGTTTTTTTGACGTTACTCAGGCGCACACAATTTTGAGACTTAACATATTTGGTATATTTAACTCGACCCATCTTTAATATTTTACCAAAAATATTATATTGTATTTGTGTGCATGAAAATGAATATGATTTAAATTTGTACTGAAAATTTCTATTTTATAAAGCATGGTGCAAATGTCATTCAACATAAAAAAAATGCAACTGCTATAACTTTATTCTATAGGTCCTCTACTTTCAGAAAATGTGTAATGTTTTGGGGGTTTTCATGTAGAAAAAAAGGGCATTTCTGAATGTGTGGCCAAATTTTTTTAAAAAAAGGCTGAGGCAATGAAAGTGGAAGCTCCGCTTATCTGCTTCCCCCCCTCTGGTGTCACATTTGGCACCTTTCAGGGGAGAGGGGGGAACGGGTACTTGGTACCCTTGGAAGTTTGCCCCCCCTCCTCCTTCCTCCGCTGCCGTGCTAGTTAGAAAGGCAGTGCAATTCGCGCATAGTAGGGAGTTGGATGTGAAGCCAAAAGGCTTCACTGCCGGTTTCCCTTACCATGAATGGTGGTGGCCCATCCGAAAATTGGCTGGGTGCCAGGATACCTGGACAGGTAAGTGTCCTAAGTGTCCTAATATTAAAAGTCAGCAACTTATCTGTAGCTGCTGACTTTTAATTGTTTTCATGTGTGTGTGTGTGTGTGTGTGTGTGTGTGTGTGTCCTGGAACTCTGCTTTAATTATAACAATTTTAGGGTATTTGAAATGGTGTCATTAAACCTCCCTTCTACATATACAAACCCTGTCTTCCACACCATTAAGATCCTATATGGAAGCTATAGGAGGGTTTTAAAATAGAAGAAGAAGATGCTACGATGGGCTTATTCACAGAAGACACTAATGCATTTTTACATTCACTACCTTTGTTCTTTACTGTCTTACATTGTATACTAAGCCACAGATGTGCTTTAAATAAATGCAGTTGTAGTTTTTCCCAGCAGTCCATACTTCACAGGATCCTAATATGCTGCAAACAAATCATCATGACCTTGACATATGAAAAAGTACATGTACAGTTCGGAAGAGTGAACAGTGGATCTGAATGGGCTTATGATTTAATATACCCTGATTTTCAAATGCAAAATATTTGCACTCTTATTGGCGTCACTGAGTCACAGAGCTGACACAATAAAGTAAAAGGTACCATGTTCAATAGTGCTACAGAAATAGAGATTATTATCTTAAAGTCAAGTACAAGACATAACAGAAAACTTTAGGTCTTTACCTTTCTAACCTCTGCATGGTCATGGCAAGTGTCTTGTTCAACTCCTCTATCACCCTACACCCAGGAGGTATTGATGGATGAATGGGCACGGAGCTGGAACCAGTTGACAGGTGCTGGCTCCCATATTGAAGCTGGTGCTGGTGGACGGCTAGCTGGGATGGCAGGATAGTGTGATGATGCTGAGAGCTTTTCTGATTGCTATAGGAGTGAGAATAATCTGCTCCTCCTAGCGGCATACATATCATAACTTTCTTTGGAGGTAGTGGAGGAGACATCTTCCCCGGCATACAAGGCAGTTTCACAGGTGCTCCGGAGTCTAGAGAACAAGAACCATACATTTACTATAAATCAATAAAAAATAGGGTACATTTATTGAAGAATCTGCAAATTCTATCGGAGACATAGTTATGAAAATTTGAAGAATTGTGTAAAAATGCGAAAGCCTCATCAAATTTACTTTCCATCTTCAGCTTACTACAATAACTCACTCCTAGTAATTGTTTCCTCTTATACTGTAACTATAGCTGCTGCATAAGTTAAATAGAATGAGTGTAATAGTGAATTAGAAAATAATAAACAGTGACAGTTGTCTTCTTTGGCTGTCTTTTGCTCCCATTGCCAACACTTTCATATCTAAGGGCCCTATGCAGAAGGCTGACTGATTGATTTTGTTCCCCCTACAATAAATGACATTGGCAGCATCTGTCTGCGCCACTCATCCCTCCCATTCTCCGTTCACTTGAACAAGAATGTTCAGCCAAGGTGGACATTCCTGTTTATGGAGACATCAGCAGATTATAAAGCCAGAGGGTGGAAGAAACCTGTCTGCACATCTGGCCACCTCATAAAATCTATGAGTGCCCTCAGGTGTGTGAAAATGTGAATAGTAAAACATATTAAACCACATTAAACCTCTGGAGAATAAAACAGTATGCCCTGAATAATCGGTTTATCCGGAACGGTTATAAAAAGTTACAACAGTACATGGAGTGTAAACAATGCAAACCTAAAGTTAAATGAGAGTTGAACAGATATTCACAGTTTCATGGTACATGGGACTCTGCTTTGACATTTAACAGCATACTATAAATCAGAGATATTCCTATTTCATAAAAAAGAACAAGAACACAGCAGTTGACAAAAATGTCATACAGTACTGTATATTGGACTAGCTTTTTTTTTTTTACATTGTAACCAGCACATGCATGTTAAAAGGTTTGTTTAACCTAAATGGTCATTCTGTTTTTCTGGTAAATGGTGGAGAATTAAAGTGTATCTAAGCCAAAGAACCAAAATGTTCTATAGAGCAGCTCATCAGTCCTTAGATGTGTATTTTTTTCACTTAGTGATCCTATCAGTAATGCACTGCCTGTCCTAGGATGAAAACGTTTACTCAATGTACTGTAGCTATGGGTGGCCAATTTTGCCAGAACACTTCCCTAATTTTTAATCTCTACAACATGGGGGGGGGGGGGTTGTTAATAATGCTAAATAAGTCAGTACTAGCAGAGAGCACAAGAAGTTATCAGCTTGCAAGACATCTGTCAACATCACAGATGTTTTTTTTTTACTTATCAGACCTATTTTAAATGCATTAAATGGTAGATTTTACAGACTAACAGGGAAAAAAAGAGAATTCCGTCGCTAGGGTTTACATACCGTTCAAATCACCTAGTGATTCTTGATGCCTTTCACTGTATGCTGCTGTCACTGTTGGATTTCTTTCACTTTTAAAGTTATAAAAGATATAATAAGAGGAGTAGGAACACCTGTCCCGGGGGCGCTAGTGGAGCTGGGAACAGTGGATTGAACCTTAAGCTAGACATAGACAGTTGGAATCTCAGCCGGTTCAGCAGGGACGGGCCGAGATTCGAACCATGTATGGGCAGGTTGAATGTACCCAAGTTGACCGATCAACTTGGGTACAACCAGCCTGTCCGATTTTACCTGCGATTACAGTACAGTACAGTAAAGTAATCCTTGAGTTCTCCCAGTGGGGGCGGCTCCCCCCACCAGGAGAACACAATGGCTCCACTGGAGGGATTCCCCCATCAACACTGTCTGTGTTGATGTGGGAATCGAGCGAACCCATAGTTGCAGGAAAGAAAATCACTCCATCTATGGCTGGCTTTACTCCAGGAGTCTCTGACAGAGATATAAGTAGACAATGATTATCTAAACCACCAGGCTTAATTTATATTTAAATTACCACTATTTGAGTGACCTTTGGAAAGACTAAAACCTACTTAGATATGTAATCTAATTGAGGAATTAAATCTGATAACCAAGTCATGGGATACTTCTCTGTAGAAGATCCCCGAAGAAAGGGTTTTGTGCTCATTACCGATAGATGAAGAAGCAGCCTAAGGTCAAGAGGTTTGTTGTGTTTGCGTTTCTAGTAAGACGAATAAGTGATAAACCCATAGAACACAGAAGTAAGAGGTACACAATGTTTATTTACTCTTTCTTACCTGCTATGTGATTGGCAATTCTGGAAATAGGTTTAGGAGGCAGGGCAGGGGGCTGCTTGAGGAAAGATAGCGGTTTCACAGGGCAGTCCTCATGGTCTACAGGGAAAGCAGTAGATTTTTTGGGGGGTAGTAGCAGGGTTGGCTTGTATGATGGATCCTGGGACATGGATCCTGGCTCTGATGAGAGATCTTCAGACACTGAGGAACATAAACCACATCACACACATGACACGTGTGAAATAGGAACAAACATATATGACAACAGTATGAACAGTAATGGGCTAATTCACAGACTGCACAATTAAAGAGGTGGCACAGAATGGTATCATTTTACATTGTCTAGACATGTCCTTTGATATTGTCAAATAACCATTTATGAATCACATGGAACTGTTGTTAGAGCTCTGAAATGTGATATACTGTTGAAGAACAAGGGTAACAATAATCTCCTTTCGACTGACATAATGTTCTCTGCAAGTCTACAATGAAAGAGCTAACAAATGTACACAAGAGCAGGATAATGATCACAGTGCTGAAACAGAACAATGTCCAGAATATTTCCAATGGAGTTTAACACCACAGCAACATATACTGTATGACAAGGAAAAAAGCAATAACGCTTCAAAAATGGGTTTCTGATCTCTCATTTCATCAATCATCACTATGTGTGTTAACCACAAGATACATGGGGGATTATTTCACTGTACGTATGCTTAAACCCCTTAAATAACCAGAAAATAGAATTTGATTGACCTCGATAACTTAGAAAATAGTTTAGTTTATGCTTAAAGCAAACCTTACATCAAAATAGAAAGTCAGAGCTACCAAAAGCTCCCCATTCTCCAGAATGCAATGAAAAAAAAAATACTTCCTTCTGCTTTCCACCCTTCTAGTAGGCCCAGGCGACATCATTGTGCATCACCACAACATCCTGGAAATGCTGCATTCTCTAGGGAGTGCATTATCACAGGATTTCAATCCCCTAGCCATTCCAGGAGGCATGAGATATGTAATAACACCTGTATCTCCCAGAAGCACAGAAAAATGGGTCTTCAAAGGCAAAGTGGCTTTGAGAATTTGGGGACTTTTAACCAGGATGGACATGGTCTGCTTTAACCTTGCCTTTTCTTTATAGACATCAGGGTGAAAAAAAACTGATGTAAACTCATGTCTCTGCAAATGAAATCTGCGTGGTTTTACCCATTAGATTTCATGCACTTATGGTGTGAAGGAGCCCTTAGTACACACTATAAGAAAATCGGGCAAATGATTGATCCTAGATGTTTCACAGTAAGTCAAATCCGAGGATGGTATTAATTGTACGAAAATTTTCAAATGAAAAAAGCTTTTTTTTGTTTGACAGAGAAACATTGTAGTGTATGTTATTGTTGGTTATTGCTTCTGATCATGCGCAGTCTTTCGTATCCGATTTTTCTTGTTCAAAAACAGTACACATTGAACGAAAATTGTTAGTTCTGTTCACGTACGAGAGAAATTTTGGAATTTGTCCCTTCAGAAATTTTAGTTTGGAAAGTCTGAAATGGATGTCAAAAGTTGTGTACACACTATATAAAAATTTAATGAATTTTCCTTGTGCAAAATATTTCTTCTAATTTTCTGTACCCAGCTTTAGGCTACATGCACACCTAAGCATCACGTTTTCAAGTCCTTTTTGAGCATTTTTTAGAGCAGAATTGCACGTTTTTGTAGCTTTTTGCAGATTTTCAACTAAAAGGTATGGAGTGGTGCTAAAAAAATGGAAGAGCTAATGTTTGAGCAAACAATTAATGACAAAAAGCTTGAAAAAAAAAACGCTTGAAAAAAAGCTCACATTGCTCTTTTCAGGCATTTCCATTGCAGTCTATGGGGACAAAACTGCTAAATTCTGTCTGAAAAGTAGCTCATGTACTTTTTTTTTCTGCAGAAACATTTTATTAAAGGTTTTAGTGAGAATTACAGATAAGAACAACAAAAATGGTTCCAAGTACATTACATCATGTAGGCGGGTATAAACAAATACATAACGGTGAGCATTAAAAGACAATTCCATTTAATACTCATGATATGGAGAAATAAAGAGACCTCTTAATGAGGATATAACAAACAGACCATTTTTTTTTATATTAAACCAGCTATCTAGAATTGTTTTCAGGAAAACCTTATAATAACTAGTCTGTGAAGGCAGGAACTTTAAACATACTTATATTCAGGTAGTTCAGCAAGACAAGGAAGGCGTGAGAATAGGAGTCGGCTTTCCAAGCCAATCCCCATCCTCACAACCCCTCTATACTAAAATTAAGTTAGTGGGAGACAAAGAAGAGAAGGCAAATAGTAAAGTAGGGGGAGAAACAAGTGTTTTATATTGATCTAAAGGCACCCACTGATTTCAAAGTCTATCAGATCCTTGTACCAGTGGTGTATTTAGGTTTTGTGCTGCCCTAGGCTTGACTAAACTTGTGCACCCCCTTATTTAAATATGAACCACCCCATCCTGTTTAAGACTTGCCCTCACACAGTGGAGAGCTCTTCCTCCTTCACTCTACTGGCCCGCGCCCGCGCTGACTTTCTCCCCCAGGCAGTTTCGGCCTCCCAACATGGCATCTATCTCTCTGTAGTTGAGAACTCAGGTGAGAAATCGGCTGTGATGATAGGACAGTCAAAACTAGTAGCGACGTGCCCCCTCCCCCCTAGTTGCCAGCAGCCCGCACAACTCCTTGATTGGGGTCTGCTGCCTGAGCCCCTCGGGATGCCCGGGCCCCCTACACATGTATGGGCTGTCCCCCGCCCATGATGATAGGACAGCCAAAACTAGGAGCGGCGTGCCCCCCTAGTTGCCGGCAGCCTGCACAACTCATTGGTTGGGGTCCGACTCCTGAGCCCCTCAGGATACCTGAGAGTTCTTTTTTTTGAGTGACATGCATTTTGCTACAACTGACAGGATGCTCAGCTGTGAACAAGGGTTATTGAAAACAAAAGGTTTTTGCTTGTTGAGCATTTGTGAGCTTCCAGCTACAAGCTACAAAACGCTCTAGTGTGAATGGAACCTTACAGATACCCATGAAAAAACAACAAAAAAAAAAGAAACACGCCAGAGCTTCTTTCTTTCTCAACTAGGTCAAAATGGCAAAGCTCCAGTTCCAGTTGACCATAGCCTCTTGGGGTACTCTCGTCCGATATCTCAGGAGGCTTTAGAGCAACCTCTACCACACTATGCATGTGCCGGGTAATGTAGAGCATGCT
Organism: Glandirana rugosa; assembly: GCA_018402905.1. Classification (NCBI taxonomy): domain Eukaryota; kingdom Metazoa; phylum Chordata; class Amphibia; order Anura; family Ranidae; genus Glandirana; species Glandirana rugosa. Next base: position 1,512,731 of record BLSH010096972.1, on the reverse strand, counting down.
ACGCATAAGCCATGTCATTATAGCGCCAGCTGCAGGAACTAGGAAGAACAGCTGGCTCTCTGATGATGTAAGAGAAGATGGCTGGATTTTCTGGGCATATTAATGTTTTTTTTGAGGACAATCCAATGGACAAGGTAAGCGGGAAATGGAAAAAAAATTGAGAGGAGTGAAGTTCCTCTTTAAATTGTTTATTGGTTAAGGGGCTGAAAGCATCACCTTCCATGAGCTTGATGCTTCTTCTAACTTCTATTTCATTGTTCATTAAATAAATAAAGTGGGGAGTTGTACCTCGATGAGAGTGGGAATAGAACATTTTCAAATCATTTTATGCAGTGGTGAGGTCTAATGCTCTTAGTAAAGCTTTATGCTGGCTTAATGGCATACCTGGCAAGAAGCTAAAATAACCTCATGTTGTGATCAGCACAAACGCAACCTGACTAATTACTCCTACAGGAATTAATTTACATGTGTTTGCAGATTTTGGTCATTAAATTTTAATGCATAAAGAGCAACTATACTACTATTTATTTTTCCTTGTGCGGTGGGAATTTTTCTATTCACACTAGCACATCACTAAAATAGGCATATTTTAGCAAAACCCTGCATTAAGGTGAAATATACTATGCTTCAAACAGCAAAAATCTCATTGCAAACTCTAATTTACATCTGCACCCCATGTTTTCAAGCACTATTCACAAAACATTGCTGCTAATTAACAAAAGGCAATTTGACTAAACAGAGAAAAACTATACACAATGTTAATTTAAAATTGTCCACCAGATGTCCCTACTGATTTACCTGAAAGCATGGTACAAAAGCATAAACAATCACAAAGCAAAAAAGACATGGAAAAATGTGTTTGAAAGTGTATTTCAACTTTTGCAGCCAAATTGGGAAAACACCAACTTTATAATTGTTACACATCTTCACTCACATAGCATAATTTATAAAAAAATATTTTAAAATTTCTGCTTACCATTTTAGACGCTCCTGCACCTAAAAATCCTCCTTAGTTCTCCTTCTTTATGAGTGGGGTTAGGCAGCTGGGTTTGCCATAGTTAAACCTGCCTCTAGTATGCTGGGAGATCTCACAGTCAGTTGTAAACTAGATTAGATCACTGGCTGGCCTAACAAAAGGTTAAAGATTTAGGGTGCATTCACATTTGCGAATGCACCCTGTCTACGATCCGCTGTGAGAACCCCAGCGTGGTTGATCGGCCCTGGTCTCATACTGCCTGCGTCCAGGGCCTGTCGCTCGCATGTGATCGCTTCATGCAAGTGGACATGATTAGCTGCTGGAGCTGGTAGCCAGTTATTGTTTTCAAAGAGGATACTAACAGCTAATCGTGCATACTAACAGCTAATCATTGGAATCCCCACTGGGGTTCTCGTACCTGATGGCAGAGGTGCATTTGCAAGTGTGAATGCACCATTGGAAGCTTGCCTTCTGCATTATATGTTAATGAGAAGAAACTCAGCCTGTACTAAGCCTCTCTTTTTGTGGCAAACTCACTCACTCTGAAACTGTTCAGATATTATTGCAGTCATCCATGAGGCCCTTTCATATTTTTTAGGCATGTTTTGTGAATGCGAACACATAAAAAACATATGTTTTTTTTCTCAACTTGGACTGAAAAGTAGAGATAATTTTTAAATACTAGTCACTGGAGACCAAGAGCTGTTGCTATAAACACATATATAATTGATCTAAATTTTAATATCACTACTTTACTATGGGGGGGGGGGTATATAAATTAAATAATCACAGTATTATAAGGTCTCTACCCATAATTGCATCTCACACAGGAAGGAACATATACAGACACATATTTAGAAAAAAATATTTAAACAAATTATTTCGTCCACAGAAACACATTTTCTAAAAATATTTAAAAGTGTTCTGCTTTCATTTATCAAATATATGTTAACAATTTATATAAGCATAGTGTGCCTATTGTGTGCATAGACATAATCTACACTAAAAAAGAAAAAAAAAAGAACTGTTCCCAGGTTTTATATTTAGGTTAAATATTTAAAATTGCTTTGTTCCAATCAATGCACCATTAATGTACCAGGCAGACAATGCTCACTGTCTGCTATTCTTGATAATCAGAAACGCTGTGACACACTGGATAAACGAATGAAATCATTTTTCATTTCTGGGTTCAGATGATTTGCCATCCCAGCAAGAGATTGATAAGATTCAGTATAATGTTCCAATCTTACATAGTTACGTAGTCGGTGAGGTTGAAAAAAGACACAAATCCATCCAGTGCAACCTGTGTGTGCTAATAGTACATTGTATACCCCTGTATACTGTGGTCGTTTAGGTGCCCATCTAACAATTTTTTAAATATTGATGCTCCTCACTGTAACCACTGCTTGTGGAAAAGAATTCCACATCCTTACTGCTCTTACAGTAAAGAGCCTTGTGAACATGGCTCTGTAGACATGTGAAGACATGTGAACATGGCTCTGTAGATGTACAAGATCCTGATATGAGGTACATTTAATATGCGTTATCACCAGTATCATTGCATATATTCATAGTATTACAAGACCATAGCTCTTCAAGATTCCTTAGTAGGATTTTCACAGTTAGCAGGCTCCATTTAGATGAGACTCTTTTACACATCTGATGCTAACACAGTACATTGTAAGTATGGATCATTGGTTACCGCAGTTCCCTGAAAAATCACTGCACCAATAACAATTGTAGAGTGCATGCATTTATCTTTCACTGTTCATATATTGTCACACATCTAAATATATCAGCATATGCCTTGGAGGCTGTACAGGCATTTATCCTGAGCAGCTTGTATACTGTAGCACAGTGGTTCTCAACTCCTATCCTCAGGACCCACTAACAGGCCAGATTTTAAGTATTACCTTGGGGAGATGCAGACTAGAATACTGCAATCACTGAGCAGCAAATGATATCACCTGTGATGTATTTTGGTTATCTTGCAAACCTGGCCTGTTAGTGGGTCCTGAGGGCAGGAGTTGAGAACCACTGCTGTAGCACACTTGGCTGCGTAGGGTCTGCTTATCAGCAGGAGCAGTTAGCCAGCTTGCCACTAGATGGCTCTGTCACCAACATAATCTGGTATAGGGAAAGTGGTAATTGGGGATTGGGAGCCAAACACCCCAGAGATATTTGGATGTAGTTAGCTAGAGCCCTCTATAGCAGTGGTTCTCAACCCTGTCCTCAAGTACCCCCAACAGGCAAAGATTTGGGAATTTCTCTTAGATAAAATAGCTGTCCAAAATACCAAGCCATTGACTCTGATTTAAAGCACGTGTGCAAGATAAAGGAAAACTTGCAAACATGGCCTGTTGGGGGTACTTGAGGACAGGGTTGAGAACCACTGCTCTATAGGGCTAAAACTCCAGGAGAGGTAGTTCAACACTTAGTAGGAACAGCTGTAGTCACCCTGACTCTTTTTCACGGTCTTCTGCGAGCCGTTAGTGGGATGATGTGAGTAATAGTACACCTGGGAACAAATGTGCCATTTGGTAGCTTGTGTGACTGGCTAGAACTATTGAAGGGACATTGGGACTGGTATACTAATGAGGGCATCTTGATTATACCCAGCGATTGATTTAGTATACATTGGAGGAAGTGGTCCCAACTCTGTGGTGCTTACAAATTATGTCTCTTAGATTGTAAGCTCTAACAAGCAGGGCCCTTGTACCAAATTGTGATAACTGTACTGTCTGCTTTCATTTTGTAAAGCGCTGTGCAAACTGTTGACGCTATATAAATCCTGTATAATAATAATAATGTGCTGGTGTTTTTGACAACTACAGAATATCCACTCTAGTGTGTGGCATTATGCACCAAAGAATTATGTAAGTCTGTCAGTGTGATGTTAGATGTCACAGAAATCTTGCAGAGTTACAGTAAAGTGTGGAAAATGCATTTTGTGTGTGGGCATTCCTTTGTTTTAAAATATTGAGGTCTACGGCTGGGAATGATGTGAGCAGGCCTACGGCCAGGAGTGTGACACAATATGGTAAAGGGATCCATCTACCTGGAGCGTTACCCCCCGTAGGGGCTGCTGAGTTTCGTGGTTCACACGTCACCCTGCACAGCCTGGCATTCACCTCTCAGACACTCCAAAACATAGAACAGTCCATGTACTTTGTTTTTGTGTTTTTATTGAGAGGATTGAACCAGGATGGGTTAAGGGATATATGGGATGCCTAGTAGAATTTGTAGAACTTGCTTGGGACAACTATATACACTCCAGTGTATACACTCCAGTCTTCTCTCCAGCACAACTCTTGTTTCAGACTACTTCTCCTCAACTCCTCCAGCACTACTCTTGCTGCAGACTATCACTCCTCAGCTTCTCCAGCCCTTCTCTTGCTTGAGCTCCCAGGATCAGCAAGCACAAAATTGGTTAGGCCTGACACTGGCCCAGCCAGACCTCAGTGAAATGCCCTTTGCAGGCAGGGACCCCAGGTCCCGATAGTGTAGAAATAATTCTGGTGCTAGCTGTCCTACATGCGGCACTGATCCTCGTCAGCCTTCTTGAGGCCCTGTCAGCCCTCCTGGCTGCAGCTGCCCGACTCCACTGCACACTATACCACAGTCCTCTCCTCTGGTTTTGCACCCATCTCCGACTGCACTCTCCCAGTCCTCTAAGGCATGTCTCCCCAGTCCTCCCGACTGTGCATGTCACTCACCAGCCCTCCTGGCGGTGACTCCTCTCCCTAGAGTACTCTCTCCCGCTGTCCTCTCTTGCTCCTCCTGTGCTTCCAGTACAGAATACCTCCACGATTTCTTGGAGGGCCCCGTCCGCACCCGAGCCCAGGCCCAAGGTCACCCCCCCAGACTGGGGAGCTCCCTCAAAGGCCTCAGTACTCCATCTCCATCTCTTACTAAACAACTCCCCACTGGTTGGCTGATCCTGGGTATTTAAGGAGGCCTGCCCCCTGCCAATCCAGGTTGGAGATTGATCAGGGCTCCTCAGAATAACCCAGGCAGCTCCACCTCTCCTCTCCTCCTCTCTTTCCAGAACTTTCCAGAAAGCTCTGGAAAGAAGAGGGAGGTCTCAGGGAGACTGCCTGTGAGTCACCAGCTCTACACTCTGCCACACCCAGCCCAGAATGAAAACAAAGAGGCCTAGCCACCAGCTAGGCCTGCCTAAATTGTCCTACTCTCACAGAAAAAATCCAACCTCTAGCACCTACCTACCTAAAGGGTGTTACATACAATTAGATGGGTAGCTGTCCTATCCATGAAAAAGAAGGGCGGGGACAATTTTGGCCCCAACACCCGGCCAAACACGAACCCCCTTACATGCCGCTGCAATAAATTGGGATAGGTGAACAAGCTATTACTGCACCCTAATAATCCCCTAATATCACAGAGGTACAGCCTTGTATATGTACAGATGAAGATTATGCATGGTTTTAAAATAGAAAAATCTCACCATTAGGAGCCAATGTCACATGGAGCATAGGAAACCTTTCCTAAACATGCCATGCCACATCTAAAGCCATTTTATTTATAACTTTAGGATAAAGTAGAGAAAGTTTAGCACACTGGTCAGGTTTTTACTATTGTGTGTGGGTCCCTACCGAGAATATTCATTTTCACTATTTTTACTGTTGACCATTGTCACTGATGCAGAAAGTGATGAATCCAAAATATTACAGCTGTGAACAGAAATGAAAGAGTAATCATCTAATGGGGGAAACTGATCTGATGACAACTGTATAACTGGGGGTTTCCCCTAACTATATTAGATATTTCTTAGGCAAAAAAGAAGTGAAATCTCTCCAAGAGGAATAAAAATGGACATGTTTTGAATCAAACCATAAAAACCAAGCAGGGGATCAATGGCACAGAGTAAACAATTGTAACTCCTCCGCAATACCAGCGGCTAATACACCGACTCACCTAAAATTGGGGTTGGGGTCCTATACCAGTTTTTTGTCAAATTTAGCAAAAACAAAGCGAGGGTCAAGGGTGGCCACTCGAAGAGAAGGTATCAAAGAACCAACCGCGGTTATTATGAAAATACAAAAAACTTTATTATTGATTGACACGAATAAACAGCAATATTGATAGTCTGCCGACCAATGGCCAGCAACCTTCCAGAGCACCAAGATAAAATTGAGACAACGTTGTCACAAATTAAAATGCACTCAGCTGAGCTTAGAGCCACATTCACATACGCAAGCCTTCATGCACACAGCAAAAACAGCAGCAACAGATGCACCAGCGCTCAGGTTGTTACATCACATTGAAGAGTATGTCGCGCCACGTTCCATAATATGGGTGGGTTTCTATCCACTTTTAACTTAGCATGTTTACTATAACATTAAAGCAGAAGCGTTGCTGATCTTTGCAGCAGCCCCTTGGATGACCGTGGTGGAAACAGTAAATTCCCACAAGAGTTGAGTATCAGTTGGTAGAGACATAAATATCTTCCTAATTAATCAGTATGCAAACCATAAGACCGGAGCAGTCTATCAGTAATTGAGCAGTGGCGTAATGAGAACGTTTCATGCTACAGGCAGAGCAGAATAGTCACGCAATAATTCATGAAATTGCCAAGCCACAATAAATAGCATTTACAATATGTAAAAGCTGCCCGTCCTGACGAAGCATGTGAAAATGTGTGAAACGCATTGATGTAAGACACAACAGTGAGCTTTGAGCCTGCTGACATAGCCAGCAATGGTGATACATTATACACCATCTCAGTATAGCCCGTGCGGTATATAGGAGACAGCACACAGCATTAAGAGGAAGGTCCAGGAAGGCCCAGCCGGCATGTGTCATATGATAACTTCCCTGTGAGGTCCACGTCTGAGAACCAAAGACAGTGTTGGGATTCTCAGTTACTTTGCATAGTTGACAATTACACCAGTACCGGAAAAGCAGATTAAAGTGGACAGGAGCATAAGGGAGTGGTGAGAGTCCTCGGGCAGCCTTTACACATTGCAAATGCTATTTATTGTGGCTTGGCAATTTCATGAATCATTGCGGGACTGTTCTGCTCTGCCTGTAGCGTTTATGTCTCTACCAATTGATACTCAACTCTTGTGGGAACTCAGTAGGAATCAGAAGTATTAGCCTCAGCCTTATATATGACACTTACTGTTTCCACCACGGTCAACCAAGGGGCTGCTGTAAAATGCATCAACACTTCTGCTTTAATGTTATAGCAAACATGCTAAGTTAAAAGTGGATAGAAACCCACCCATATTATGGGACAGCATGACATACTCTTCTTGTGATGTAACAACATTAGTGCTGGTGCATCTGTTGTTGCAGTTTTTGCTGTGTGCATAAAGGCTGTCAAGTGTGAATGTGGCTCTGAGCTCAGCTGAGTGCATTTTAATTTGTGACAACGCTGTCTAAATTTTATCTTGGTGCTCTGGAGGGTTGCTGGTCATTGGTCAGCAGACTATTTTTTTGTATTTTCATAATGACCACAGTTGGTTCTTTAAAACCTTCTCTTCGAGTGGCCACCCTTGACCCCCAGTCAGTTTTTGCCAAACCAGACAGGTTTTACCCATTCCCTACTTTTTTTTTTTACTTTTTGAATGTTTTTGCTTCAGATGCACTTTTATACCCACCCACATACCCACTATTATACCCACATGTCAAAGGGATCAGTAGATCCATATGTAAGCAGCTCAAGGTGTTATAAAAGTTAACTTGATGCTACCTCCTCCAACCCTCTATGTTTCCTTTTGTTCCTGGAAGGCGTTGGGCAATCCAGCTGTCAAGTATAGAGGCACTGAGCTTGTAAAAGAGGAATAAACTGTAGCTAAACGTGTGCAAGAAATGCTGAGATCTGCAATTAAATTCAGCTGAGACCATGTAACATTTTGTGTAGCACTTGGGCTCCTTTAAGCCAGCCATCAGACTTTCTCCCAGCCACACAGGACTTCTTTCCCTCTTTCCACTAAATTCAGAAGACATGAAGAGAGTGGAAGACAAGGGAGACTTTCCACTGGCTGTTTGTGAGCCTGGGGTTTCCCATCTCTAGCACGGGGCCAAGTAGGATTCCTATTGGCTGCGCAACTAGCTGGAATATTATACTTGCCCACCACCCAAACAGAGCTTCAGTGAGCCTAGGGACAGGGCTCAAGGCAGGCATACAGCTGGTGATTTAAGGAGCAGTGAACCTGGAGAGAAGGCAATGTTGTGGGGAAGCTCACATATGTGGGACAAGAGGCCCAGGAGTAGAGAGCTTAGTGGCACCATTGTGAACAGGGAACTATGCTTTGCAGGCTACCTCTGAGAAAAGCTCTGCTAGTGAAAGCTGCTGGGACACATGACAGTGACCTGGTGAAAGAGACTATGTTAGCTGCAGAGCAGAGCTATGCTGGGACTTTAATGAGCGAAAAGAGTGAAGTGCTGCATGTACCAAGCAGGGTTATAGTTTCTTGTGGTTCCAGTGTTTCAAAGTTTTCCAGCTATTTCAGTGTTTCAGGTGCTGTGCAATGCTGAGAGACTGCTGCATTGGAACTCCAAAGCTGCTGGGAGGAGGCTACAGTCTTTGTTCATCACTGTCTGAGACCAGGGACCAACTTCATGAGTGATGAGAGGCCTCCTGACCAACAACAGTTCACCAGCAGAGCCCTTTACTACAACTTCAGGGCCCCCTGTATTGCAGTGTATTTAGCCCCACTTGTCAGTGGAACAGGAATAAACAGGGCCTCTTGCTTGTATTCAAGGCCTTTGCTCAGAGATAGACCATTCTAGGTTCATTGTGCTGTCATTTGTAATTGTGATGGGATCTTTTAAGTGCCACGTTGTTGCATTGTATGTGCTGGCCCCCTTTTTCTTCATAAGGCTTGACCCCCTTTAAAAAAAAGCCATTTAAAAAGTTACAGGTGTGAAAGTGTATGTAAGTGTGCCACTTCAAGTAATGGTGGATCACAAGAACGCCTTCTCTGCTACTTTCTTTGGATGCAGAGAAGGCGTTCGATAGAGTCCATTGGAAATATCTTTCCACAGTCCTCAATAAATTTGGCTTCCAAGGACACATATACCACGCCATAATGGCACTGTATTCTAACCCATCTGCTAAAGTGTACACTTCAGACATGCTATCAGCCCCCTTTCAGATTTCCAACGGAACGAGACAGGGATGCCCTTTATCGCCCTTAATCTTCAACATGGTTATGGAACCACTGGCGGAGCATATTAGATCTAATCATGACATCACTGGCATCCCCATTGCAATGCATAACCACAAAATCAGCCTATTCGCGGACGACGTAATCCTCATGATCACTAACCCATCCAGTACCCTACCAGAAATACAAAAAATACTCCAATGGTTCAGCACGGTGTCCTATTATAAGATCAATGATACAAAATCCTTTATACTTAACCTAGGTGTAGACGCAACCACCAGCAACTTACTCCAACACCAATTCCCATTCACCTGGGCTGATAACTCAATTTCTTACCTAGGCATACAACTCACCAAGTCTACCAAACAACTCTTCCAAGCAAACTACATACCATTTCGAACAAAACTCCAACAAGACCTGATTAACACAGCGAAAGTCGAACTCTCATGGATGGGTAGGCTGGCAGCATTCAAAATCCTCCACCTCCCCCAACTTTTGTACCTTTTTAGAACTCTACCAATTCCAATAGGCACCTCCTATTTTAAATCCCTCCAAACACTCCTATCCAGATTTATGTGGCAGGGGAAAAAGCCCCGATGTGCACATAAAATTCTAACCAAACGCAGATCAGCAGGCGGTACAGGATACATAGACTTCACTGATTATTACCAAGCATCCCTCTTGACCCAACTCCAAGAATGGTTACGACCGACCACTACAACCCTATGGGGAAACATTGAGGCACACTCTGTTCCAGGACACTCACTACACCCATGGATCACTAGCATTCCTTTAGGAGCAAACATCCCCACCAACATCTCCCCCACAATGACAGCTTCATTGAAAGTCTGGAAATCGCTGCTTCGGGGTGGTGAAACACATCAACAAACAACGCCCCTCAAAATTCCTATCACAGCATTACACCACATCATGAACTGCATATCCTTTAAGGACTGGCAAACTAGAGGCATAACCTATCTCAACGACCTATTCAAGGAGGGGACACTGCTGCCTTTTCAAATGCTCCAGGAGAGATTCCTTCTCCCAAAGCAAGACCTTTACAAATTCAATCGCTTAAAACATTGTATATCCAGACTACCTACATGGCCGATATTTATCCCCTTCCAAGCGCAGCTCTTCTATACCAAAACACCACCTATGACCAAAGGTATCTCAATGTTTTATAACACTTTGAGACAAAAAAGCACTCTCTGCAAAACGTCAGCCTTCCTCAAGTGGGAAAAAGATCTAGGTAGGAACTTTAGCGAAAAACAATGGGCATACGCATGCAACAACACATATAAAACCACAAAGTGCACTACCCTCTGGGAGCGTTCTACCAAGATACTACAGAGATGGTACCTGACTCCTGATAGAATTTCCAAATTCAGCCCAAACACAACGGATCAATGTTGGAGAGAATGCGGACACAGAGGGGACCTTTTCCATACACTTTGGCAGTGCCCTAAGTTAAAAAAGTACTGGAACTCAATCTTTAACCTCATAACCGATATAACCCAGAATCCATTGCCACCCACGCCTAGCCTAGCCCTCCTGTCCTTAGGCATAGAAACCCTACCTACCGAAACGCGCCAGGTAACCACCCACATCCTCTTAGCAGCGAAGCTATGCATCACCAGAAAGTGGAAAAACTCGCAACCCCCATCCATTGGGGAAGTAATAGAATTGACCCATCTCCACCATACGCACGAGCAGTTCTTAGCATACCAAGTAGGAAAAGTTAATAAATTCCTGCAAACATGGAAGCTCTGGTCCACTTGGAAACAATTAAACATTGATGCTCTGTTGCCATGATGATGTCTCATATAACCCACCTGACTTATGTTCACCATTTATACTGTGTACTTCAAAGTTGTTCTTATTCTGTTCTATTCTAAGGTTGTCTTCCCTTATTTACTTCTATAAGCAACTTCGAGAAACTAATAAATATTTTTTTATTGGAAAATGGGCTATGTTACCTCGTCCCCCGCCACAGCTTGATCCTATATGGGGTGGCGGGAGATTTGAGGCAACCTCCATTAAGACACGCCGAGCACTACTTGCATGCCTACGATTCCTCTGTAAATGTGACTGCATCGTGCTTAGGGCATACGACCTCAACCGTAGGCCTCAATATACCTTGTCCATTGTAACACAACTGTATGACAATATAGTTTCTTTGTTATTGTTGTATATGCTGAAAAACAATAAAAACTATTGAAAAAAAAAAAACAAAGTAATGGTGGATCACGAGACATGAGAGGCCTCTGCTCATGCATTTTTCATCATAAGCTCAAATTGAATGTCCAGGCTTGCAATGTGCTTACTTTATAGCAGAGGTGTCCAACCTGCAGCCCAAGAGCCACATGCAGCCCAAGACGGCTATGAATGTGACTCAATACAAAATCGTAAACTTACTTAAAAATGTTGATTTTTTTTGAGGGGGAATTTTTTGAAAAAATTTAATTACATTTAGCGAACACATGCAGCCAAAGTAAAATTTGACAGTGTCTCTTTACTGGACTTTTATAAGTTTTATCTTCCCAATGAAAAATCTCCCACTCTTCACAATCATGCCTAAGGGCTCTTTCACACGGGTTCAGGTCCGCCTGTCAGTTTTTCAGACAGACCTGAACGGACGCTCCATTGTTCTCTATGGAGAGACGGATGTCAGCGGTGACATGCCGCTGACACCCGATCCGCTCTGATCCACCAAAAACAGACGGATGGAAACCCTATTTTCAATCCGACAGGCGGATCGGATCAGATGAACACAGACAGACGGTCCGTGCTCATCCGATTCTCCATAGAGGAGAATGGAGCTGTGACAGGACAGTCTCTGCACGGAGCCTGTCAAAACAGGCTCCGCTCGTGTGAAAGGGGCCTTATTCATGTCATCAGTTTTCGGCAGCACCTATATTTGTGAGCCACTATTTTTAAGCATGAAGCACACAAAGGACAAAATTAAAACCAAAATATATGATGAGCATTTTGAGAATTAATTGAGAATTGCTTCTACATCCATTGCACCAGATATTCATGCGTTAGTTTATCAAAACAGTGTCAAATATCACAGTAGTTTGTAGCCCTCAGTAGTAGTCAATATCAGTAGTAGTATGTTGCCCTCTTTTACTTTTATAATAAAAAATATTACAAAAAAATTAAGTTTTATTACTCCTGTCTTTGATCATGTTAGCCCGCTACATTGTTTAGAAACTACCGGATTGATTTAGGAAAACTGGAGCAAGTGTAGATCTCTTGTCTAAATTAACCAAAACAATTTTGTGTAAATGTATGTGTCCGTATTAAATTGTATTTTTTTTTATGATTCACAATCTTCGTTACTTATTTGAAAGGAACAAGTACTATTATATTGGACAAAATTCCTGGGTCCTATCTTGAGGTAACACGGTAGGGCATTAAAAATGGATCAGGAACAAGAATTTTATAAAGGACCTCCAGCGTGAAAAAAAGCGTTTGGTGGATCCAAAGTTTTGGACCTTAGTGTCCGGTTTTTCCAAGTATAGTAAGGATTTCTTGTCCCGTTTAACAGTGGTGACAGATGGAGCCGTTGGAGAATTCACCAAGCATAGTAAATGAATTTGCTGCAAAATAGTTTGGCATTGATTCTGTAGTAAGTTAAGACAAACATAACCCAGAAAGACTACAGAAGACTGAATACTCAGATTTTAGTCAGACATATGCAAACCATATACAGTATTTCACAAAAGTGAGTACACCCCTCACATTTTTGTAAATATTTTATTAAATCTTTTCATGTGACAACACAGAAGAAATGACACTTTGGTACAATGTAAAGTTGTGAGTGTACAGCTTGTATAACAATGTAAATTTGCTGTCCCCCTCAAAATAACTCAACACACAGCCATTAATGTCTAAACCACTAGCAACAAAAGTGAGTACACCCCCAAATGTCCAAACTGGACCCAAAGTGTCAATATTTTGTGTGGCTACCATTATTTTCCAGCACTACCTTAACCCTCTTGGGCACAGAGTTCACCAGAGATCCACAGGGTGCCACCAGAGTCTTCTTGCTCTCCTCCACAACGACATCACAGAACTGGTGGATGTTAGAGACCTTGTGCTCCTCCACCTTCCGTTTGAGGATGTCACACATATGCTCAATAGGGTTTAGGTCTGAAGACATGCTTGGCCAGTCCATCACCTTTACCCTCATCTTCTTTTAAAAGGCAGTGGTCATCTTAGAGGTGTGTTTAGGGTCATTATCATGTTGGAATACTGCCCTATGGACCAGTTTCCGAAGGGAGGGGATCATGCTCTGCTTCAGTATGTCACAGTACATGTTGGCATTTATTGTTCCCTCAGTGAACTGAACTGTAGCTCTCCAGTGCTGGCAGCACACTTGCAGCCCCAGACCATGACACTCCCACCACCTTGCTTGACTGTAGGCAAGACACACTTGTCTTTGTACTCCTCAAGTGGTTCCTGCCACACATGCTTGATACCATCTGAACCAAATAAGCTTATCTTGGTCTCATCAGACCACAGGACATGGTTCCAGTAATCCATGTCCTCAGTCTGCTTGTCTTCAGCAAACTGTTTGCGGGCTTTCTTGTGCATCATCTTTAGAAGAGGCTACCTTCTGGGATGACAGGCATGCAGACCAATTTGATGCAGTGTGCGGCCTTCAACCTCTGCAGCGATGCTGGCAGCACTCATATGTCTATTTCCTAAAGACAACCTCTGGATATGATGCTGAGCATGTGCACTCAACTTCTTTGGTCGACCATGGCGAGGCCTGTTCTGAGTGGAACCTGTCCTGTTAAACCGCTGTATGGTCTTGGCCACTGTGCTGCAGCTTAGTTTCAGGGTCTTGGAAATCTTCTTATAGCCTAGGCCATCTTTATGTAGAGCAACAATCCTTTTTTTCAGATCCTCAGAGAGTTCTTTGACATGAGGTGCTATGTTGAACTTCCAGTGACCAGCATGAGAGAGTGAGAGCGATAACACCAAATTTAACACACCTGCCCCCCAATCACATCTGAGACCTTGTAACTCTAACAAGTCACATGACACCAGGGAAGGAAAATGGCTAATTGGGGCTAATTTGGACATTTTCACTTAGCGGTGTACT
>BLSH010096972.1:1468893-1479667 GCA_018402905.1 Glandirana rugosa | reverse complement strand
AAATTGGATGGTCGTACAGAAAACTTCACACCCTCCTTTAGCCACATGGGCCTCCTTTGGGTGTGTCCCTCTTATACGTTTGAGATTAGTCCATCACAAACGTACAAGAGGGACACCGATGTACCTAAAGGAGACCCATGAGGCCAAAAGAAGGGTGTGAGGTTTCTGTACGACCACCTAATTCACGGAGGACAGATTTGACCGGGATCATACAAATACATACTAAACTAAAATATGCCAGTAACCATCACAACTCGCTTGGGCCTGACATTGCAAGCCCAGGCATGGCTTGAAAGCCCACAGGCACCGTGCCTGGGCCTGGGCCTGTAAAGTTTTTAGCAAGCCCAAGCCAGGCCCCAAGACGATAAAAACCCGAACGATTTTTGAAATGTCCGGGTCCGGGTCCGTGCCACGGACACCCGAAAGTTCGGTACGGACCCGAACGTTACAGTCCGGGTTCGCTCAACACTACCAATGACCGTATAAAATCAAATCATACATAAACATACTAGGGCCAGTTTAGACAGGAGGCACTTAATCCACCAGCATGTCTTTGGAGTGTGGGAAGAAAACCGGAGTACCCAGAGGAAATCCATGTAGCCACAGGGAGAACATGCAAACACTACCTGATTAGAGTTTGCATATTCTCCCTGTGTGGGTTTCCTCCGGGTACACCGATTTCCTCCCACACTTCAAAAGACATGCTGGTAGGTTAAAGTGGAAGTAAACCCATCGATTTGATAGTGTCAAAGAAGAGTTAATATTCCCGGCATGCCTGAAATGCTAGCTGTCTCCTTGATTGTGCTCTCAACCAAACCAGCAAACCATCCAATGGGTGGTGTCATAATGGATCACATGTGCAGCATCATGGCAGTTGCAGATTAAACAGAGGCTAAGATGTCAGCTTCCTTAGCTGAAAACGATAAGAGAGTATACTACCACTTTAATTGGCTCCTGTCTAAAATGGCCCTAGTATATGTATGAATGTGAGTTAGGCACATTAGATTGTAAGCTCCTTGAGGGCAGGGACCAGGGTTGCCAACTGCCAATAAATTCATGGACAGCTTGTAAAATCTGTTATTTTTACATCTGTCCATGACTATCCATTACAGACATGCAGTCTACATGTCCATAACAGGCATTCAAAGACAGATGTAAAAATAATGGATTTTACAAACTGTCCATGAATTTACTGGCAGTTGGCAACCCTGGCAGGGACTGATGTGAATGTGAAAGTCTATCCAAACCCAAGAACAAAAAATGTATATATTGCCAATTGTCCTTAGATGTAGTGTCTGCATTCATTTTATTTTTTTTTTTCTTTTCATCTTCTTTTCCTTTATTTTCACCTGGTGTTTCTGCCAGTAACAATCTTCCTGTCCTAGGATGACAATGCTCACTCAATGTACTTTATCTATGGAGGTGCAATGTTGTTACCCTATACCAAGTCACCCCCCCCCCCTTTCCTCATGTCCATAACATGTAGGAGTTGTTATGAACTCCACAGAACGAACTAAGAACAATGCTAACGGGGCAAAAAAGGAAGTTATCCTGCAACATTTCTGGAAGGATCAAACAAATACTACAGGCAAAACTTTTTTTAAAAATTTTTGGTAGAGTGGAGATTGGTTAGAACACTTGTCAGTTTTAATGCTGTTTGTCCCCCATTAGGGCGATTAACCTTCTCAATTTGTCCTGTTTACTGTTATCACCGAAAGTGAACATAAACTAAAATCCCAAATTCTGGGTTGACATCAAATTAGTAATAAAGTGAAAATCCTCCAGTAGGGACACTAGTACTGCTGACCCTGGTGACACCCCGGGATTCCCTCACTTTCTTGGGATTTACTCTCACTTCCTGCTTTGGCTATGGGACAGGAAGTGACATCTTCCCTATGGGACACAGATAGCAAAAAAAAACTGACAGGGGTTACAACCCTCTCTTACTATATCCAAAATAAAAACATAAAATGCCTTTAGTTACACTTTAACAGACCGAATGGGACCAAATAAAAGGCATTTTTTCTTAGAGTTTCCATACACCTGAAGCCCTCTAGGTAGCAGATCTTCAGTTTGAAAAGCACTCACTGACATGGCAATGTGAAAAAGTACAATAACCCTAACAGCCATATTTCAGTTTTTGTTCAGCTAAGAGAAGTCAGGGAGAATAAAAGGCTGATTGGCACTAGCACTGGGTAGCATTAGCACTGTGTACTGCCCCTTAAGGCGGTAGTAAACTCATAGACTTCTATTCAAATTTACAAAGAATGAAGTGTATTATTTGACTTTATAGCAATGTGCCACATATTGAAACCGTATTAAACGATTCTTACTTATATTCTTTTTTTTCCTAAGCTCCTTTTCCGGTGCAGCCGCCGCCATGCTGCCTGCTGTCTTCCACGTTGAAAGAATCTAGTAAAAAAAGCCCCCCTAATGTTAACATTGCTTTGTGCTATATTATTGAAACCTAAGGCTAGAATACTCCTTTAAATATATTATTGCTTCTGTACTCTGTAGAGAGAGAGAGAGGAAGTCTTGTTTTAGGCCTTATACACATGGACGTTTTTTGGCGTTTTTTTTGCAGCTCTCCGTGTTATTCAATGGCCCCATAAAAACGCAATGTTTTTGAGCTGTAGAGGGCGTCGGCGTCAGCCGATGCAGCAAAACGCTCACTAACGCGGGGCCACCGTTAACCGGCATTTTTGACGCCAACGGTTTCAGGTTAAAAAATAGCAGAGGAATGTTTTTAAAAAAAAAAACGCCCATTGACGCCGACGCTCACTAGCGCGCATTAAAGCTCATTAACGCCGATGCAAAACACAGAAAAAAAACGCAGATTTTTCCCTGACGTCGGGCCCGACGTTTTGCTTATTTTTTTACATACACCCATGTGTATGAGGCCTTAGACTTGTCTTAACCACAAGCTAGAGTCTGGGACAGAGTGATGTGACAGCCTGTTTACTGTTATAAAAACTGTCTGTACATTGTCAGGCGAGATATGCTATGAATAATTGTATATACATGGGGGAGGTGTTTAGCCTGTCCTGGATTGGTAATGACCCATGGGTGGACAATATTCTGATTGTATACTATAAGAAATGCTGTACCCGGAAAATAAATTGAGCAGTGTATGAATTCTGATCTCTGTTGAGTCATTATATATTGCTCCCTGCGCAGGTCTGGGTTGGTGGAACGGAGAAATGCTGGCAATAAGGTAATGCAATTAGACAGTTAAGGCTCATTTACACTTGCTTTGGCTTCAATGCAGCCCCTATTGCTTCAACAGGCTTTTATGATGCGCTTTTGAGGCTTCAGTGGTGCTTCAATGAGGCTTTGGTGGTGCTTCGATGAGGCTCTTTTGACGCTTTGTTGAAGCTTGGCTGATGCCCTGCGTGTTTGTTGATATCTCACACCTGTAATTTCTCCAAAACAAAAGCGAAGCTAAAGCTGAATTAAAGCTTCTGAAAAGCCGTAGGTGCTTCAAGCAAGCTTCAAACAAGCTTTGTCATAGACTTCTATGGAGGCACTGAAGAGGCTTTGAAGCATGGCTAAAGCTACATGGGGTATAATTTTTGACACAAAAGCTGAAGCAAAGCAAAGCCAGCGCAAGGTGTAAACAGGACTATAAGCTAACCATTTTATTTAGTGACAGGAGCTTTGACTAGCGTTAATAGAGCTTTAACAAAGCGTGTCTGATGCCCTGTTTTGAAGCAAGTGTAAGGGCTCGGTTTACACTTGCTTTGGCTTCAAAGCACATTAAAGCCTCTACTGCTTCACCAAGCTTTTATGATGTGTTTTTGAGGCTTCGGTGGTGCGTCAATGAGGCTTCAGTGGTGCTTCAATGAGGTTTCGGTGGTGCTTCGATGAGGCTTCGGTGGTGCTTCAATGAGGCTTTGGTGGTGCTTCGATGAGGCTTCGGTGGTGCTTCGATGAGGCTTCGGTGGTGCTTCAGTGATGCTCTTTTGAAGCTTTGTTGAAGCTTGGCCGATGCCCTGTGTATTTGTTGATATATCACACCTGCAATTTCTTCAAAATAAAGCGCAGCTAAAGCTGAATTAAAGCCTCTGAAAAGCCACAGGTGCTTCAAGCGAGCTTCAAACAAGCTTTGTCATAGACGTCTATGGAGGCATTGAAGAGGCTTTGAAGCATGGCTAAAGTTACATGGGTTATAATTTTTGACGCAAAGCTGAAGCAAAGCAAAGCAAACGGAAGGTGTAAACAGGACTGTAAGCTAACCATTTAATTTAGTGACTGGCGTTAACAGAGCTTTAACAAAGCCTGTCTGATGCCCTGTTTTGACGCAAGTGTAAACAAGCCTTTATAAAGGTATTAGCTAGTAATAGAGGTATAGGAGGACAGAGGGTTCTTCACACATCCAAAGCAATTCTTATTTATGCCCTTTCTCCTTCTCCATGTCTGTAATCTCGCGCATGCGCAGTACTTAGCTAAGTATCCCGTCAGGCTAACTCTTGTATTGTGCTCGCCGTCACCTCTACATCCCTTGTGACGTAGAGAGTCACATGGAGTTAAGGCTTAGCTTGTGAATGGGACATTAGTCTCACGGGATCTCTGGGCTGATGCCAGGCAAAGAAAATGACGTAGCCCCAGCATGTAAGCACAGGACTTATGGCATGAAGAGCAAGCCGGAAAAATGGGACTAAGTGCGCCAATTACGTCATTGCAAAGAAAAGGACAGATTACACAGAAAGGAAGAAGGTAGGAAGCGTTGTACACACAGCAATCAGTTCACTAGTTTGGAATGCTTAATATGGAGAAAATAGGATTGGATGGGTTTACTACCACTTTAATCTACTGAAATAGCCCAGGCCTGCCTTTGCTTTGATATCACTACCACATAAAGAAAATAATACTCATATCACATCTGTTTGGCTTAAACACATTGTGACCATTCACTATTTCTGGCTTGCAAAATGTAGAGTTTACTGATGAATTGGAAGATAAAAAAATAAACTAGTTAAGCTAAGTGTGATTTTCCCCGTAAGGGAGAACAGATCCTTTACCTTAGTACACTAGCAAAAAACGGAGGACTTACGGAGTGGGGTAGAGTTATCACCCAGGGTCTATGCTTATCAAACCGATGTCCTGTACTGTACTATTAAGATATAAGAATATAGATTTAAAACATCCCTTACACTGTTTTTTTCAGCCATTCCCTATTAGCTGCCAGCTTCTCAGCCATTTCCCTGGCAGTCCTACAGAGTTTATCACTTTGAATGTGGTTGTCTGCTCTTGAACAACAAACATGCAGTCCCCTGCAGTAACACCATATGACAGTGAAAGTGATCTAATCTTGTGTCATATGCTGTGTTCTTTGAGTTCAGGCAATGCAGTTTGTTGTTAGATTAAAGACAACTGCATATTATAATTAAGTTACACACACAGAAAAGAAATGGTAGCTTTTGGAGGGATCTTTTTAAATGAATTTATTCTTCCAATAAGTGGAGAATTAACTTGGCTGTAAACACTTACATATACCCAGTGAAGTGACTGGCCTCGGGTGATAAATAGTGATGAACCAAATCCTCCTACATAAGTTTTGTCTGTCTATCTGCAGTCTTCTATTCTCTTCATCCGTTCAAAGTGCAGAATTTAGAAAGCGTGTCTGATAGTTCAGAAAACGGGTTGGAGAGCTGAAATTACACTCTGCAGAGTTCTGATAGCTGATTGCAGGAAAGGACCCCCTCCACACAGCTCACAGGAACAGAGCTGAAGCTGTCAATCAGATGGAGGTCCCTACCCATCACCTTTATTCTTTTGGTGTCAACAAAATTGTCAGAAGTGACTTATGTACCTAGCAGAGGAAGGAAGGAGCAGAGAGAAATTACACTTAGTGCCCTGGACTGAGACAAGTACACACTGTAGAGCAGTGAATGCAAACCTTGGCACCCCAGATTTTTTGGAACTACATTTCCCATAATGCTCATGCACTCTGTAGTGTACTCGAGGATCATGGGAAATGTAGTTCCAAACCATCTGGAGTGCCAAGGTTCGCCATCACTGCTATAGAGGCATACAGTATGCATTGTTCATAATTCATGTCTGAGGTGTGCACCCACTTTAATGTATAACTAAAGGCACTTTTTTTTAGTTGAGGACAGAGTAGAGAGGGCTTAGAACACCTATTTGGTTTTTATTGCTGTCTGTGCATCCTGTTAGGGAGATTCACCCTCTCTTTTACCATTAGCATTGAAAGAGAAAGTAAAAGAGAATCCCAAATTTTGGGTTGTCCCCAGAAAAGTATTAGAGGGGAAATCTTGCAATGGGGGACACTAGTTTGGATGACCTGGGGGCCCCCAAGGAATTCCCTTAATTTGCAGGGATTTCCTCTCACTTCCTGTTTTGGCTATGAGACCAGAATAGGACACAGATGGCAAAAAAAAAAAAAAAAAAAACTGACAGGGGGTTATAGCCCTCCTTTACTCTGTCCAAAATGAAAATAAAAGTTTGCCTGTAGTTTTACTTTAAAGTATTCAGTGTTGGAGAGTGATTCAAAGGTAAGTGAATGGAGCACTGACTATAGAAAAGCTGAAAAGTTGCTTACTGTATGTATATGTATACCACTCAGTGTGGAACATTGCTTTATTAGAGTATGATCTGTTTCTGTAAGCAGACTCTGGGGCTGGTTTACTAAAACTGGAGAGAGCAAAATCTGGTGCTTCTGTACATGGTAGCCAATCAGATTCTACCTTTAGCTTGTTCAATTAAGCTTTGACAAAAAACATAGAAGCTGATTGCATGCTTTAAATCCGCCATGCTGATTGTACAGAAGTCAATCGATCGATCAAATCTTGGCTGATCCCTGCTGATCTAGCCGAGATTCGAGCCACCTATGGCCAGCTTAGGTGTTATACTTACATTATTTAAGCTGGCCATACCAAAATAGATTTATTTTGTTCTGCCCGTGGACTGGATTCAACCATCTCTTGCTACAGGCTATTGTATTCTGAATGGATACATGTGCTGTTCAGCCAACAATTTTACACTCGGCTCCTTCAACAAAAGTCAATTGAAGATCAACTGTTGTCGATCCGGGTTTTACCAATAAGGCCACCCATGGAGCAAAATTGATGTCTGCATGGCTAACTTTAGCAAGACGCTTCAGATGAAAATATATCTGATAAGTCTTATAGGCAACGGTATGATAGATAAGATGATAGGGTTAGCAACACAGCAAGGAATGTGCCCTTGTGGTTAAGAGAAGCCAGTGTTCTAAAAAGACTAGAAAAACTTAATATGAACAAATTACCGGGACCAGATGGCTTGCATTCAAGAGTTCTCAAAGAATTTAGCCAGGTCATTGCTAGACCATTATTCCTAATCTTTAAGGAAAGCATTTTGACTGGAATGGTACCAGTTGATTGGCGTAAAGCTAACCAATATTCCAATACCAATATTCAAGAAACGGCAGAGATACATACCTGGAAACTACAAGCCAGTCAGCCTTACATCAACAGTTTGCAAACTTTTGTAGGGGATGTTAGGGGACTTGCAGATAAGAATAGTATCATTAGTAGTAACCAGCATGGATTTATGAAAGATCTTTCTTGCCAGACCAACCTATTCACATTCTATGAGGAAGTGAGCGGAAATCTGGATAAGGGAAGGTCTGTGGATGTAGTGTGTCTAGATTTTGTGAAAGCATTTGCCACAGTACCCCATAAACGATTAATCCACAAATTGAGGTCTGTTGGCATCAATGATATTATATATACCTGGATAGGGGGTGCGTCCAAATGGTGGTGACAAATAACATATTTTCTGAATGGTCTGCAGTTATAAGTGTGGTACCGCAGGGCTCTCTCCTGGGACCAATTCTGTTTAACTTGTTCATAAATGAGATAGAGGTTGGTATAAGTAGTTCATTCTCAGTGTTTGCTGATGATACAAAGTTAATTAAGGTAATAACTCCACAAAAGGATATGGAAACCCTACAGGAAGACCTCAATAAATTGGAGACGTAGGCAAAAACATGGAAAATGAGGTTCAATGTAGGGAAATGTAAAGTAATGTATATGGTGGCTGAAAATATGAATGCAAGTTACACGCCAGGTGGAGAACCTCTGGGCGAACCAAGGATGGAAAAGGATCTGGGGGTTCTGGTTGATGATAGACTAAGCAATAGCATGCAATGCCAAGCGGCAGCAAGCAAGGCCAGCAGAATATTAGCATGTATTAAAAAATGTATTTACTTAAAGCGGTAGTAAACCCATCCATTTAACCGTTTAAAAACCAGTTACATTTCTGGCACGTGCCTCAAATGTAACACTCCCATTGGTTGTGCTCTAAACCAAACTGTCAAACCATCCAATGGCTGGTGTCATAGCTGATCCCATGTGCAGCATCATGGCAGGTGTAGATTAATGATAGGAGGGTTTACTACCACTTTAAGAGATAAAACTAAAATTCTACCACTTTCTCTGGTTCAGTTACATCTTGAGTATGCATCCAGTTCTGGTCACCAGTCCTCAGGAAGGATGTAATAGAACTGGAAAGAGTCCAGAGAAGGGCAATGAAGCTAATAAAAGGGCTGGAGAATCTCAGTTATAAGGAGCGACTACAATCATTAAACGTATTTTTCCTGGAGAAGAGAAGCTTAAGAGGGGATATGATAGTGATGTACAATATCTTAATGGGGATTCCAGCATTGGGAGGAAACTATTCACTCTCAGGTCACTCAAGAAGACACTTGACCGCTCAATGAAGTTGGGCGAGAAAAGGTTCATCGTTACACATTGTAAGGGTTTTTTTTACTGTTAGAGCGGTAAGGATGTGGAACTCCCTTCCATAATCAGTGGTTGCAACCGGCAATGTTGCTCATTTCAAAAAAATCTTAAATGGACATCTTATTGACCACAGGGATATGGGAAATAGTAGGGACATAATACTTACACACCCAGCCACACAGGTTGGACTGGATAGACTGATATCTTTATTCAATCTTAACATCTATGTAACTATGTATGTAAGGTCAATGTTAAAGAAATAGTTAAAGTTAATTGGAAATAACCCAATATATATTACATTTCTATATGCAGCCATAATATTTCACAAACACGCAACAATCAACAGAGAGAGGCCCTTATATTTTATATTTAATCCTGCAAAAAGGTCCAGCCACACATCACACAGCAGGAATGCTCCTCAACTGTTGTTCTCTGCAGCAAATGAAAGCTTGATAAGGCTACTTAATCATAATTGCATTTACAATTTAAGCAGTTGAAAACAACCCTGTTATGCTTATTGAAGATATAACAAACATTGTTGGATGCAAACGATATACACTGGAGTGAAGAATATATTATGCCAACGCTGGAAAAAATAATCGAGTCTGCCAAAGATAGCAGGTGCACAGGGATTGCAGTGAATCATCAAAGTGCAATAAACCATGCCACTGGCAATAACTAACAACTAACTAAACAACTAAATTGCAGTAATGTAACAACATACAGTATATGGTCTTTCTAATTTCCCATAGTACAACAGTTTTAAAACATTACTTTTTTGTGATATTTCTTTCAATACCTGTGATAATAATCAAAGATTATGCAGCATTCTTGAACTTGATTCAAGAATGGTTGTTTTTTTCCCCCTATTGGTTCCAATAAAGCATTTTTCATCACCAAAAAAGGTCCTTCATGCTCACAAGCATGTGTTTGAGACGGTGTATATATACTCTATATATATATATATATATATGTTACATGTATTTATGTATTTATTTATTACAGGTACTTATATAGTGCACTCAATTTACGTTTCGCGTTACATATATATTGTACGTTGACATCAGTCCCTGCTCTCGAGAAGCTTACAATCTAAGGTATATACTTTATATACATGTTTGTATATATTGGAGTTGGTTTACTAAAGGCAAATATGCTGTGCACTTTGCAAGAGAATTTTCTTCTAGCTTAGTGAATACGGTGAAAATACACTTTTCATAAAAGAATACCCAATCACATGAAAGGAAGATAAAACAAACAGATACATCTAGGAGAATGTCCCCCAATAAGGGTTTTGTGGCAGTAAATGTAAAAAAATTATTATATATCCAAACTAATTAATAAAGAGAATGTCTTGCGAATTTCTTTCTTGTTTTATTCGTAAAAAAATAGAATATGGTCAAATAATTATATAGAAAAAAGAAAGCTCTGGTTGTACATATATGGGACATGCATTACATACAATCATTTGCAGATAATGAGAAAGGGAAATGACAAACTGTGCAGCCAAAGGGATGGCAGAAACTTTGGGTCTCAGCATTAGCACCTATTTTCTCTTCGAGTTTTTCAAAAAAACAAACAGTACCTTGCTTGCAGATGATTGGATAATGAAAGTTAGCAGAGGTATCCACGATTACGACTCTGGGTTTCAAAGACGGTAGGGAAACCGACGTGTCAAACAGTAAAGGGAAAGAGTAATAGACGTTTACTAACATACATTACGTACAGGGTATATACATGTTGGTCTCGAAAGAAAAAAGATATATTAATAAACTGGTATAAGATAAAAAAATGCTTATTTTGTTCTTTCTTTAAGCGTTCTGTAAGAGAAATAATTAATCAAACCTATATATTATTAAAAAAATGTAAATGACGGTGTTTTGGGAATAACCCCCTGTAAGAGGATCTACATAGACAAACAAAATAGAAGGAAAGTACACTAACCCATAAGAAAATACTTTTCACATAAAAGTGGCAGAAGTGATTCGATCTTCTTTTAAGAGAACGTTTCACGTGTCGTATAAACGGAA
>BLSH010096972.1:1421032-1448255 GCA_018402905.1 Glandirana rugosa | reverse complement strand
GTGTCCCCCCCCCCCCCCCCAGCAAAAATTAAACGTCAACAGCTAGACATACTGTAGCTGCTGACTTTTAATATTAATACACTTACCTGTCCTGGAATCCAGCAATGTTGGCACCCCAGCCAAAGTTCCCATCGACTCTCGGGTGCTGCTACCGCCATTCATAGTAAGGGAACGCGGCAGTGAAGCCTTGCTACTTTTTTTATTTTGGTAGATTGTTTAGTTCTATATATCAGTGGTAAGAGATAACATAGTGAAGAGAAGATTTATACATGGACACATGGATAATACTTATTGTAATTTTTTTTTTGCTTTTGGATGAACAGGTGACACATTATTTGACGTAGCACATACATAGTAAACATATGGGAGGCTGCACTGCACTTTATTTCTGGATTGAACCAGAATGACTAGTTGTCAATATCTGAGCCATGGCTGTTCTCTAGACCAGGGGTCTCCAAACTTTTTAAACAAAGGGCTGGTTTACTATCCTTCAGACTTTAGGGGGCCATTGGGAGCACAAAATGTTCCAGCGTCAGTGGGAGAAAACAATCCCCTATCATTTTAGACCCCAGATCTCTGTAGCATGTAGTCTCTGGCTATCTAATGTATCATGTAGTCTCTGGCTGTCTAATGTACCATGTAGTCTCTGGCTATCTAATGTATCATGTAGTCCCTGGCTGTCTAATGTACCATGTAGTCTCTGGCTGTCTAATGTACCCTTGCAGTCCATGGCTGTCTAATGTACCACGCAGTCCCTGGCTGTCTAATGTACCATGCAGTCCCTGGCTGTCTAATGTACCATGCAGTCCCTGGCTGTCTAATGTACCATGTAGTCTCTGGCTGTCTCCTGTAGCATGTAGTCTCTGGCTGTCTAATGTACCATGTAGTCTCTGGCTGTCTAAAGTACCATGCAGTCCCTGGCTGTCTAATGTACCACATAGTCTCTGGCTGTCTCCTGTAGCATGTAGTCTCTGGCTGTATAATGTCCCATGTAGTCCCTGGCTGTCTAATGTACCTTGCAGTCCCTGGCTGTCTAATGTACCATGCAGTCTCTGGCTGTCTAATGTACCATGCAATCCCTGGCTGTCTAATGTACCATGTAGTCTCTGGCTGTCTCCTGTACCACGCAGTCTCTGGCTATCTCCTGTTCCAGGCTTGCAGTCTCTGACCATCTCCTGTACAAGGCCTGCAGTCCCCGGCCATCTCCTGTACCAGGCCTGCAGTCTCTGACTGTCTCCTGTTTCATGCCTGCAGTCTCTGGCTGTCTCCTGTACCAGGCCTAAAGTCTCTGGCTGTCTCCTGTACCAGGCCTGCAGTCTCTGGCTGTCTCCTGTACCAGGCCTGCAGTCTCTGGCTGTCACTTCTACCTGTTGCCACCTCCTCCCCTCCACCAGCTGTCATCTCTGCCCACATGCCTCCCAATAACCCTCCTATCCCTATCCTCTTCCCCCCAGCGATCACAGCCTTTTCCATCCCAACTCTCCCACCCCACAATCCCTATTTCACCTTACCCTCACTTACCCCTCTACTCCCCACTTCAACCCTGCCCTCACCCCCCAAAGCACCCCCCTACCTACATGATGGGTATCGGTAATTGGTATCGGCGACTGCCAAAGGTAAAGTATCAGTACTCGTACTAGGTGGCAAAAAAAGTGGTATCGGTGCAACCCTAATATTCACATTCCTTACAATAGCAATAAAAATGATCAAAACATTTTTTTTTAAAGAGGCAGTGTTAAAAATTGTAAAAATATAATAATAAAAAAAAAAAAAATAGTTTAAAGCACCCCGTCCCCGCGTGCTCACGAACAGTAGTGAACACATACGTAGGTCATGACCACATATGTATACAGTGTTTCCACATTTGTATACAGTGTTTGTGAGGTATCGCTGTGAGCAAGAGCAATAATTCTAGCACTAGACCTCCATTGTAACTATAAACTGGTAACCTGTAGAAATGTTTAAAGCATCGCCTATGGAGATTTTTAAAGCGGAGTTCCAGCCTGGAGAAGAAAAATTAAAAATCAGCAGCTGCAAATACTGTAGCTGCCGACTTTAAATATAAGGACACCTACCTGTCCCAAGCCAATCCATCCATCAGCTCTGGGCGCAGGCACCGGCATTGCTAGAAAGAGAAACCAGCAACCTTCAGGCTTCACAGCTGGTTTCCTACTTGCTACGCAAGTCGCTTTAAATACCATCGTTTGGCGCCATTCCACCAGCACACGCAATTTTAAAGCATGACATGTTAGACATCTATTTACTCAGCGGAACATCATCCTTCATATTATACAATAAAATGGGGTATATATTTTGTTTGTTTTTCTTAAATACACTTTAATGAATTTAAGAAAAACAAAAGGTTTGAGCGCAAAAGGTGAAGGTGATTGGCTACCGTACACATCGTGCATCAGATTTTGCACTTTCCAGTTAAATCAACTCCATTCAGTGGATCTCTGAAATACATTGACAGAAAACTCCTGTTAGAAAGCCAGTGCACTACTAACTTTAAGGCTAGGTTCACACTGTGTGCAATGCGGCTCACAGCAGGGGGTCCGGTGCGTCCCCGTTTATCATTTTAGGTCCGAATTTTTGGCTGAATTCGGACCTGAAATGGAGCCAAAGACGCACAGGGCTCTTCTGCAGTGCGCTCTGCAGCCGCCCCAAGGATGTGTGAACTGGCTCCATCGAGAGCCGGTCACACTCTCCTGTCATGTGAATTGGTTGTGGAGATACCCGCATCAAATTTGCAATAGTGTGAGCCCAGCCTGAGTGCCAGTTCACACAGGTGCAGTGCGGGAAACCCTGCGATTCAGTGCCAGTTCCCTCATCGCACCTGAATCACGCACCAGTTCACACTGACATCTGTGAACCACTGGGGGTGTTAATGTAAAGTTAATGATTGGTTTGCAGATTGCAGTGCAAACTGTCAAATGATGCAGAAATCAGATTGCATAGGTGTGAACACCCATGTGATCCGATTCCAGTGCAGACCAAAAAAGAGTCCTGCACCATTTTGGTGCAAATGCGATTTCAGCCACACAGTTTGTATGGCTGAATTTGCATCGCACAGACATAGTATGTGATCTGCACAGCAATGCAGTGCGAATCACATGCAATGTCTGTCATCACACAAATGTGAACCCAGCTCTTGTGTTCTCCCCTGCTTGACTACAGAAGCTCTCCTCCTTATGTTATAGAGATGAGGAGAGGAAGATGTTCTGTAGTCCAAAAGGAGAACTCAGGCAGACCTGACAACAATGCTTGGAAGTTCAGTAGAGGCAGTGTTTTGAAGAAAGGAGCTCACTGGATTTCTGCCAGAATCAACAAGTATTTTCTGTACATGCAGTTTTTAAAAATCCAAATCATGGGCAAATGTACATATATTCAGAGGCATGCTGCATATGTTTGTTTTATTTTGTCCAGACATATATTTTAACCACTTGCTGACCACACGCCGCAGCGTAACGGCGGCAAGATGGCTCGTTATCGCAAAACGCCGTCACAGGACAGCGGCCGCACTAACTAGTATTGTGAGCACGTGCGCACCGCCGGAGGCGCGCTCGCGCGCTCACTGTGTTGGGGGGGCAGGGAGCGGGTAGGGCGGACTTGATCGCCGCTGGCTACCCACGATGGCCCCCCCCGCAATGAGAGAATGGAGGTCCGTGTAAGTAAACACGGATCTCCTTTCTCATAGAGGGGGAAGGGCTGTGATCACAGGCTTTCTCTATATGGAAGCCGTGATCACTCCCCTTCCCCCAGCCAGGGCAGCCACACACAGTTAGAACACTCCCAGGGAACACAGTCAACCCTTAGAGCGCCCCCTCCGGGTTAACCCCTTCACTGCCAATGGCATTTACACAGTAATCAGTGCATTTTTATAGCACTGATCTCTGTATAAATGCCAACGGTCACAAAAAAGTGTCAAAATGGTCCGACATGTCCACTGCAATTTTGCAGTACCGCTAAAAATCGCAGATCGCTGCCATTACTAGTAAAGAATAAAACCCCCAGAAATTAATTGTCATCATTCGTAAACCCGGCAACTTTTGCGCAAACCAATCAATAAACGCTGATTGCGAATATAAATCGGCCAAAACTGATGAAAAAAAAATTTTTATATTTTTTTTGGATTTGTATTTTAGCAAAAAGTAAGATAATTTTTTTTTTTTGTTTATAGCGGTGATCAGAAATGACGCTGATGGGATCAAATACCACCAAAAAAAAGCTCTATTTGTGGGAAAAAAGGATGTAAATTTCATTTGGGTACAACGTCGCACGACTGCGCAATTGTCAGTTAAAGCGACGTGGTGCTGAATCGCAAAAAGTGCTCTGGGCCTAAAGTGTGAAATCCTGAAGTGGTTAAGAATGCTGTTCAGGCATTATAAGACATTTAAAATGTGAAATAAATATATTCATGTCTGTGTCCTAACAATAATTTATTATTTTTAAAACAGCCAAACAGTGACAATTTGACGGACTGGTACATAAAAGACTCTGCATACTTTTATCAACACATGCAATCCTCCAGTGTGACATGAAAAGTCATATAACCCATCAATCTAAAAGATGCAGTCAAAAATGGATGCTAATAAAAATTCTGCAGCTACATAACAACTGTATCATACAGTATGTCACATAAAATGTGTTCAACTTGTCATTACAGAAAATGATTTGAAAGTAATTCAGAAAACTTGAAATCTCCCTAAAATGGAAGCTATTCAAGAAACTTTTAAGAAAATAAGGATAATAACCACTTCCTGTCCAGCCACTGTCATTTTACTGCGGCAATGTGGTTCGTTCGCACGATTCACAGCAGCTGTACATCGGCGTGAGAACGGGCTTTTGTGGGTGCGTGCACACTCCCACTGGCCAGCAGGGGAGACATTCAGCAGGTGGGGCGGACTCGATTTCCGTCGGCCACCAGCGATCGTCCCCCGCAGTGACAGAACGGGGACCTGCCTGTAAAAACAGGCAGATCTCTGTTCTGACAGGGGAGATTACACAGATCCTGTCTTTCTGCTATGCAGGAAGATGGATCTCTGTGTGTTTCCCCATTGAGCCCACCCTCCTACAGCTAGAACACACAGTGAGGGAACACATTTAATCCCTTGATCGCCCCTGATGTTAACCCTTTCCCTGCCAGTGTCATTAGTACAATAACAGTGCATATTTTTAACACTGATTACTGTAATAATGTCACTGGTTCCCAAAAGAGTGTCAAAAAGGTCAGTTAGGTGTCCGATCTGTCCGCCGCAATATCGCAAACCCGCTAAAAATTGATAATCACTTTTTTACTAGTATAAAAAAATAAATAACAAAAATGCCATAAATCTATTCCCTATTTTGTAGACACTATAACGTTTGCGCAAACCAATCAATATACGCTTATTGCGATTTTTTTTTACCAAAAATATGTAGAAACATAACTTTGGCCTAAACTGATGACAAAATTAGTTTTTTTACATTTTTTTTTTTGGATATTTATTATAGCAAAAGTAAAAAAATATTGTTTTTTTTTTCAAAATTGTCGCTCTTTTTTTGTTTATAGCACAAAAAATAAAAACCACAGAGGTGATCAAATACCACCAAAAGTAAGCTCTGTTTGCGGGGAAAAAAAGGACGTCAATTTTGTTTGGGTACAACGTCTCACGACTGTGCAATTGTGAGTTAAAACAATGCAGTACCATATCACAAAAGCCGGCCTGTTCATTAAAGCGGAGTTCCACTCGTTTTTTAGTTTATTAAAAGTCAGCAGCTACAAAAAGTGTCTCACGGACCAGAGATGGCTGCACAGGAAGCCTCGCTCCTCTCCCCTCCTCCCGGCGGTGCTGTCATTGCAAGTGTGGGCACCCGGCCATGAGAGCTCGCGGCTTCACAAGCCGGGCACGCACTGCGCATGCGCGAGATGCACTGTGTGTTCCTAGTGGCCAGGCAATCTTCTAGGACCTGTGACATATCCCAGAAGATTGCCAGGAGGGAAGGGCCACCCAGGGGGTGAGGAGGAGTTGCCTAGGCGGCCAGGCAACGGAAGAAGGGAGTGGGACAGGAAGAGACTGTCAAAACCAGGTACTACCCCCCCAAAAAAAAAATGACATGCCAAATGGGACAAATCTTCCGGTCCTTAAGACCCCTTTCACACCAAGGCGTTTTTCATGCACTTTTGCGCTAAAAATAGCGACTAAAAAGCGCTTGAAAAACTCCCCCCAATACGCCCGAGTGCTTTCACACTGGGGCAGTGAGCTTGCGGGATGGTAAAAAAAGTCCTGCAAGCCGCATCTTTGCAGTGGGTGTGGGAGTGGTGTATTCAACATTGAAAACAATGGGGCAGTGCTCCTGAAGCGCAGAACACTGCGCCGCTAACTGGCACTTTTAACCACTGTTTAACCCCTTGTGGGGGGTTAAAAACACACCGCCGCCGCCCGAATAGCGGTGCCATAGCACCGCTATAACGTGCGGTAAAGTGCCGCAAATTAGCAGTGTTTTACCGCTAACGCTCGGGCGGCCCCGGTGTGAAACGGGCCTAAGTGGTTAAAGTACATGGACAGAAACAGAAATCAGAGCAGAAAGAAGGCTTTAAGTATCATCCTCACCTTGATTCTTGTATTTGACAACTATATGGCCTCATACACACGGGCGTATCATAAACAAAACGTTGGGCCCGACGTCAAGGGAAAAAAAAAATCGGCGTTTTTCGGCGTTATCCATCGGCGTTAGTGAGCGTTAGTGAGCGTCGGCGTCAATAGGCATTTTTAAAAAAAATCATCCCTCTGCTATTTTTCAACCTAAAAACGTCAGCGTCAAAAAACGCCGGAAAAGGCCGGTACAATATTAGTTGGCGTTTGTTGGCGTCAAAAAATGCCAAAACGTTACAGCCTCAGAACGCGATGGCCGTGGGTTCTACTTCCAGCTCACTAACACCGACGCCATTTACAGCTCAAAAACGCCAATGTTTTTATGGGGCCATTGACTAACTAACATGGAGAGCTGCAAAAAATGCCGGCGTCAAAAAACGTCCGTGTGTATGAGGCATAAACAATGAAGTATGCATGCATCAGAGGAGGTGCACAATAAGATCAAGAACATCTAGTGCACAGAGGAGTCACTTCTAGAGTTGCTAACACTGAAAACAATTTTCAAGAGACATTCTGTCTAGCACTTTAATATGTTATTCTAGGCAGGATTCTCTATTGTATTATAATACTAAAGCATATTAAAGGAATATATTTCATTTACCTTTTTTAATGAGAACGGAAGAAGTAAAATTAATAAAAACATTTTTTTTTGGAATTACATTAACATTTATAAGCATGGCCCTCCTAATCCTCTTGTCTTGAATTGTATTGTAACTGTACTGTCTCCTTTTATTGGGTAAAGCGCTGTGCAGACTTTTGGCTCATTATGAATCTTATAACAATATGTTAAAGCTTTTTTTAGATTTTGGTGGTTGAGTTTGGATCTAATTTAATTTCATACAGTATTTAATTCCCAATCAACAGGGTGGCTTGTGGGGCAAGTGGCTTTCATTATGGGCACTTTAAAAGAATAAATTATTTTCTAATTATAAATCTCCCACTTCAGCTCCAGGCCTTTTTTGACACATGTAAAAAACAGTATTTTTGTGCTAGAAAATGAGTTAGAACCCACAAACAATATATATATTTTTTAAAAGCAGAGGCCCTAGAGAACAAATTGGTGGGTGTTGCAATTGTTTATATCACACAGTATTTGAGAAGCGGTTTTTCAAACGCAATTTTTTGAAAAAAATTACACTTTTTTAAAATTTGAATGCTGCTCGGGTTTCCCAGTGGGACAGAAGAGCCAGATTGCTATTGCAAAAGAGCCGACCGCCAGCTCTATAAAACAGTACCAAAATGAGGCCTGTGTCTTCAGACATCATCCTGGTATAACCGCTGAAATCCAGCAATGTACAGGAATGAAAAAGAACAGAGTAAAGGCTGGGAAAACTGCCCTCTCACCAATCCCGATTGAAGATAGGAAGAAGGTGGAGTGAGCAGGCTTTGGATCACAGTAGGTTAAAGCAGCAAGTGCACAGTGGGCTGCAGTAACTTTGGCAGAAAGTCACAGATGACAATTGCTGCAGATATCTCTATGCCACCAACCAATAAGGACAGCTGGGTGTCTGGAACTGGGGAGGGCGGTGTCACTGAACCTCTGGCGCTGGTGCAGATCGATCTGTAGACTGCTTCTTGTGTGAGGCTGGATCACTGCATCTCAGTGCGGCTGCAAGCAGGACAGCGCCTTCTGACTGACCTCTCAGATGTCCCCAGGCCAAGAGAGCGAGCTCATCAGTAACAGTGAAATTTATAGACTGTGGTTCCAGAACACTGTGATTTGTAATGCAAAACCAGCTTGACTCCTCAATAGATGTTAGCTGTTAAACTACAAGTCCCAAGACTCTTTGCTGCAAGTCAGAAAAGGAAATCTCCCTCTAGAGTAGTGGTTCTCAACTCCTGTCCTCAGGACCCACCAACAGGCCAGATTTTAAGTATTACCTTGGGGAGATGCAGACTAGAATACTGCAATCACTGAGCAGAAAATGATATCACCTGTGATGTATTTCAGTTATCCTGCAAACCTGACATGTTAGTGGGTCCCAAGGACAGGAGTTGAGAACAACTGCTCTAGAGGCTGGAAGCGATGCAATGTGCATGCTTGCGCACTAGGGAAGAAACAATCAGTCTGTTGTGCATCCTAAAGATGTCTTTTCCTCTAAATTATTTAATAGCCCCCGCGCCTGGCTACAGATGAAGGCTATTGAGCCGAAACGCGTTGGGTCCCCACACCTTCTGTCACCTACATTTTATGTCTAGAGCTCTTTTTATACAGGATTTCTCATTTTAATACATTTTTGGCGGTATTACACTATGTGGCCCTCTTTGTTTCCTCTTTAACCCCGGGTGAACGTCGGGAGGATACCCACCCCTGTGACGAGGGAGATCTGTGAAGTGACATCCCTTCTGACCAGGGAGACCTGTGAAGTCGCTTCCAAGAGGCATTTATCCTTGGCTGAAGGCACCCACACCGTGACCGCAGGAGCTGCAGTGGAGCTGATCATTTAAGGCTACATTCCCTGCGTTTTCCCTACCAGAATCTGGTAAGCGTACACCTTATCCTTTATTTGAAGATTTATTTATCACCTCTGTTTTCACTCGACCGGCTGGTCCAACTATGGACTTTGGTGATTTATCCTAAGGAAACATATTGGTTATGTCACATAATAAGTTTGTTTCTCTTGGCGCTGCATCTATGTGATTCTACAGATGTATTGCATATGTGAGGTTTTTTTTTGCCCTGACATGCACTGGGGCTGAAGCTGGCCATGTGCATTGGCATTTGAGCAACTGACTTTTAGACAATATGCCGTACATCTCTGCAATAAATGCACATTTTCCATCTTTTATCCCTCCAGACCCCATTCAAGGACTTCATGGTGCCAACCCTCCCAGTTGTATTTTGCTAAACTATTTATACCTGCCCAATAGACTTTTCTCTATAACATATAGGTTAATTATGCTGAAGCCCCCAAGATAAGAACTAGCAGGCCTAATTAGGCTCCTTGAGATAAAACAGGAAATGTGCACAGAACTAAGGGCATCTCTAAA
The DNA here is from genome assembly GCA_018402905.1 of Glandirana rugosa. Classification (NCBI taxonomy): domain Eukaryota; kingdom Metazoa; phylum Chordata; class Amphibia; order Anura; family Ranidae; genus Glandirana; species Glandirana rugosa. The sequence continues at coordinate 1,438,629 of BLSH010096972.1, read as the reverse complement.
TTTCGGACATGATCAACAGGTATTTTTTACATATCGAAAAGATATATTAAAACACTCTCATTGGTATATTTAACAGACTAAAATGGAACAAACGGTTTTACATACAATTTATGGAATACAAAGGAATGTCATGGTACCACAGAATGATATCATTATTTGTCATGGTTCACATCGGAAACTTCTATTTTTTACATTTAGTGAACCTTTCACATCTCACTGGCTGAACCAGGAGACATCACCTTAATTACGTTTTTAAAAAAAAAGCTTTACTGCTTTCTTGCTAAAAGTAAATATTCCAATGGTTACAGGTCTGATTTACTAATTAGCCAGCCACATCAATTGCAGCTTTAGACTTTCAGCAAACCTTAGAACTTGTTGGCCGTGGATACATTCCAACACATGGAAACATAACAACTCTGATGTTTCATCCTAGCTACAAAGAAAGAAAAAGAAAATTCCTACAACCACAAAAAAAAAAAAAAAAAAAAAAAGACCATTCATATTTGATTTCTTTTGATTCTGATCTCCTGCTTAATATATGTGTATATATCTAGGGCACAGAGCATATGAACGAATAACACAGAGGAGATTTCCATTCTATTCTATTGAATGACAAGTAGAATGCAAACCAGCTTTTCTGTTTTCATAAATTTAATTTTTACTCTATTGTGTTATATTTCTGAACAACGGTGTGTGCATTAAAATGTAATCAGAACAATTTAAACTACCTCCCCCACACAGCTGCATTCACAGTTCCATGCCATTGCCTTGTCAAGCAGAATGATTTAGCAGTCCCTGCTACTACAGGGTTTACTAGGAAATGCTAAAAGTAATTGCAGCACATTCAATACGTGTTTAGTTTTGTGCCCTTTTCTATAAATGAACAGTCCACCCCTAGTTTTTATAACTTTTTTTTCTTGGACTCTTCTCATTTATCACAAAGAAAGGAATGTTGCACTCACAAAAGAGGCAGTCTAAAGTAACTGTCCTTGAAAAAATTCTTTATAAATCTCACCTCTTTTATGTTAAGAGAACTATGACAATTTTGATGAACTTGTGACTGTTGTTATGCCTCGTACAATATAATGAACATTTTAGCGAATGAGTTTCTTGTATATAACACATTCTGCAGATAAAGAAATATCTTGAAGAAGCAATAATCATAGAGATACAAGGACATGAGCCCAGAAGCTACCCCTTAAGGCCCATTCACATGGTACAGCTCGTTATACGATCATCCGACCGTTAATACGCGCGGTTGCAGCGGCGGTGGTCGTACAACAGAAGTTGGATGAGCAGACTAGAAAACTTTTGTTGTACAACAAGCGGTTGTACGACTGTTGACTCGTGTGTACAGAGAAGTTGGGCCAACACAGCTGTATGTGCAAAACACGCATGCTCAGAAGTCAGGAAACCTACATTCCTAATTCACAAATCACTTCCTCATTATATGCTCGTAGCACGTCACTACGTTAGGCTTGGTCGTATGATCGCTTAGTACACGAGACAACAGCCAACATATGATTTTGGACGTCCGGTCGTACGGCCGTCGCACCATGTATACAAGGCTTTACTCTCATTACTACACCCCGTCTAGCTAAAAAGGTAAAATTAACCTATTAGCCGTTTTAAAACTGCAAAAGTAGCTTTGCCTAACAGTAGTAAGATGTCTGCTAATACTTTTGATAACCAAAAACACCACTACTGTTCACTGCTGGGACACTGGTTTGAGATTAATGCTAAAGGTTTGATTTTAATGACTTCAGTGATAAACCTTCACCCAAGACTTTTGTACCACCTAAACAATGCCACACTCTCTAATGGTAACACCTTTACTGCCTACTGAGGCTTTCTAACTAGACAAGAAAATGGTACCACAAAGTCAGGGAAGTAAAGCTTTTGCTACGTAAACCAAGATCATGAGCCATAGAATGAAAACTTTTCTGGTCAACAAAGGTAAAAACAGACAGACACTGGTGCCTTCTTTTAGGCATGCCATTTATTTTTAAAATGGTGGATGACTCACCTTAAATCATCAGGCAGCTGGTGATGTTAAGGATGACTGGATGTATAATAAGCAACAAGATATCCAGACGTTTGTGGACACCTGGACAAGAATTTGGATGAGAACATGGATGTGAATGGAGGTTATTGTCCAAAGCAACCTGTTCTAATTTACCCTCCAACTCTTCCTGCTCACCCGAAATGGGTGAAAGCTTTGGAGGTAGCTGGAGCATGGCTCTAGTTCTTCTCTATACTGTCTTAAATATATAGATGGTATAAGCATCTAACATCAATTTGCTCTGCACATATGTGGATATGCTTTTACTAAGATTGGAGATTAGAATTGTGTCATTATGACAGATCATTTACATATATTTTCTCCTTGGAAAATCCACAAGTGGCACTATATGACTAAATAATCTACTTAGAATTTATGTTGGAGCTCCAATGTTATAATAATTACTTACCTTGCCTTATTTCCTACCTACTGTTCCTGATTAGTGAGGGTTAGGGGGAGGTAAGCGTTTTTTTTTGGTTGGTATATGGATAATGACATCCTGATTTTAATTGAGTTTGGGGAAAAATGGCGATTTTAGAGATTTTTTTATTTTGATATAATCTGGATTTTCAATAAATATATTACTTTTATAGCATAGATTGACTATGTGGTTCTCTTGTTTTGTATGTATATTTGTAGTATGCGCACCAGCCACAGATTCTTTGGATGATACTCATTGTTTAACTAAATTATTATCTGCTTGCGCTGTTGTTTGTATATATTAAATGCAACTGATCATGAAAAAGCATTTACTTTTTTTACAGTTACTAATTTATTATTTAAGTGGCAGCTCTATCAGTACACCTGTGTATATATAAGATTGGCGCGGACTGTGGATTTGTAGTAGCAGGGTTATATTTTGGGATCCACTTGTGATCGATATGTATTTGTATATAGTACAGTTACTGGGATATATCCACTACTATATGGTCTGTAAATGTAATGTTGCTGTGAATGACAGATGCGGCATGATGGTAGTTGCAGTTTTGCTTCTCCAGAGCTTCTGCACACAGTGGCCAGAGAAAAGGGATTTCAAATACAAATCCTTGGAAATGACAGGTAATAGATACTTCCCACAACATAACTGGCCTTCAGAAATATGAATATACTTTTACTAGGGAGGCTACAGATCAGCTTAAGGCGCCATTCACAATTGGGCGTTCCGGAATTGAGGGTGATTCTGCCCGAGATTCCAGAATCGCTGCAAAACATGGGGAGCATTTGCAATGCCATTACTTCTAATTGCACCCCAATCGTGGTTCGATTTTGCAACTCGCAAAGTTTGACACTCAAACAGGAGCAGGAGCTTCTCTTGCGCGACGACGCTGCGATTTGTCGCAATAGCAGCACGATTTAACATGTGACAACTGCAGCAAAATTGCGCCACAATTGGGGCGCCATTAAAAAGTAAGGACAATGCAAACGTGTCCCACGTTCTGCCTCGATTTGGATTTGCGGGGAGAATCGCGGTGATTCTGCCCACGATTCAAAACGTCTAGGTGTGAATGGAGCCTTAGTGTACTGTCTAAGGAAACATTTTGGCTGAAATTAGGTTTTACAATGAGAAAAGCAGGAAACAGCAAGCTTGCTGTGCACTAAATGAACACTTTACTTTGCCTTTAACATACACAGAATATTAGGCCTGTAAATTGACTTGCACTAGTAACAGGTAAGAAATAGAATGGGGAGGAAATTGATAATCCACAGGCAGGAAATTAATCAGGAAGGATTGTTAGTAGGAGAGTTTGGATCTGATCCCAACATTGTCTCAGAAAGTTTACTGAGACAGATAAGATTTTGTCAAATTTCAGTACATATACAACCTTGTAGTAGAATATATTGTCATATCTACATTGATTTCCTTGGGTTATAGTGGGTAAAGTGTGGTCAAATTATTTTACAGCACTACTTTCAGATGCAAAGAGCAGACCTTAAAATATATCTGAACCCAAGAACAAAAATTTATTTTAGATACATTCCTTAAATGTGATGGCTGCATTAGTGTTATTCTTTTAAACTAAGTACATTTTTTGCAAGTAAAGAAAATACCTGTTGACATTGCAATAAATACATTGTTCTTGTAACTTCCTCTGAACTAAAATCTCAAACAAAAAAAAAGATGAAAAAAGAGGGGCATGTTTGTAGCCCAAATCAGGAGAGCGGCCTTGGTAACAAACACTGCTCCTCCGTGGATACAGTAAAGTAAATGAATGTGGCCATTCTAGGACAGTTGTGTTAGTGGCAGGATCACCAGTTGAAAATAAAGTGAAAAAGTCTGAAAAATGCAAAAGGAAAATTTAAACACTGGTAGACTGCAATGTTTTAACATTTTTGTTTTTGGGATTAAATACGCTTTGAATAAAAATGTATTCTTTGCGCTAGGTCAAGCATGCTAAGACAATATATTTTAAATGCACATGAAAGAGGTATATAATATATTCTTAATAATACGTAGGTAGTAGTTATTGGATAAAGCCAGCTGTTTATAGCAAGTAGTTAAACAGGACCGATCAGTAACTCTTCAAGTCTGCAGGAATAAATACTGTATATACAAGTCCTTGGAAAAATAAAGCAACATTATAATTGAATAAGTAAATTGTACCTGTTATCATTGAAAAGCAGTAGTCCTTATGCACCATTACATATGGGGCTGACTATAATTTTCTGCAGGAGAATCAGCTGGGTTTTCTTGGGATCAGCTGCTATGGCAGAATGGTGTTCTCCATTAAATTGCCACATATTGCTGAGGAGCTTTAACCCTCCCAATTGTTTTAATGGGGCTTCCCATCTGCAGCTGTTCACAAGAAACCTTGTAGTATTAATCATGGGACCTTGTCTTTGACCATCTACTTAAAAAAAGAGAAAAAAGCTAAAAAAAAGAGGACAGGAGAAAAAAAGTGGACAAAATGGCAGGAGGAAAAAAAAGAAAAAACTAGGGCAGGTAGAAAAGAGGGAAAAAAAGCGGGCATGAGCAAAAAAGAGGGAGGGCAGGAGGAAAAAAGGAAAAATGAGGGCAGGAGGAAAAAAGTAGGAAAAAAGTGGAAAATAGGCAGGAGGAAAAAAGAGGGCAGGAGAAAAATAAGAGGGCAAAAAAGAGGGCATGAGCAAAGAAGAGGGGAAAAAGAGGGCAGGAGGAAAAAAAAAAGGAAAAACTAGGGCAGGGGGGAAAAAGTAGGAAAAAAGAGGGCGGGAGGGAAAAAGAGGACAGGAGAAAAATAAGAGCAAAATGAGAGGGCAGGAGGAAAAAAAGTGGAAAAAAAGAGAACAGGAGGAAAAAAAGTGGAAAAAATGAGTGCAGGAGGAAAAAAAGAGGGCTGGATGATCACAGAGTGCGAGGCAGTAGAAGAGGTGAGCTGTGTACACACAGCCAGGAACATAATGGCTACTACCCAGACATCAAAAATACATGACTATACCATGAATTATATTGCAACTGAACAAAGGGGGAGGCATAGAAAGGGATAGTACTGTGATCTTTTTGATAGGAAATAAACCCCTGTGTTGTGCATGCACTTAATATTTAAATGATATCTGAGACCAGGTCAGAAAAGCTAGGGGTTTGTTTTGGATCTTTCCACATATTTTTTAATCTGGTGCAGCCATACTGGCCTAGGCGAGAATGATGGGTCCTGCTTCCACAGCTTTCTGGGATATCCCCATCAAATATCCACGGAGGCAGCGGGAGCAAAAACTCAGAGTGACCAGAGGATGGAGTTGGAGGTGTGTCATCAGAGGTCAGCTGCCTGAACCCAGAAGACAACCAGCTCCCAATGACTTAAGAGGCAAAGATGGTGCAAGATATGGACTCTTGTAGCAGAGCATAAGATTGCTGAAGAACAAAGCTGGGCAGGTGAGTATGTTTTCTGAAGGAAGCCTAGCATAACGGGTAAGTAAGACGAAGGGGGTTAAGTTTTTCTTTAAAGTGGGTGTAAACCTAATTCATGAAATTTGAGCTGGGCACATATATCTGCAGAGTTTCCTTATCTCTCTTCAAAGCCCTGTATTTCATTGCTTTGTCCTGCTCCGTCCCTCTGTTATCAGCCTGATAACTTTTGACAAGGTCTCCTAGACCCAGAGATAGAAGTATGTGTCGGAGAAGGTTGCTATAAATAGATTAGCAGACTGCTAAACTATACACTGGCAAACTCTGCATGTCTGGGGAGGGAGTGTGTGCCTTTCCTCCAATCAGCTGTCTCACAGTGTCTAGCAATGATCCCCTCCTACAGGGGAACCAGGAAGAGAAAATTCTAACAGAATGTTCACGTTCTAAACAGTATAAATGTGAAGACTTCAGATATACATGTAAAACGTATATAGGGAGAGTTGTTTATTCTCTGTGTATCATCTGATGCTGTTCACTTCACTGGGTATATGGAGGGTTTACATCCACTTTAAGCAGTCCAGATGAATAATATAAAATAATTTGATTGTGCTAGATGCTAATAGGCATACTTATAGTGTTTGTAAACCTCTGACATGAAATTTGAGCAAAGCATATTCCTCTATAGTGTGTACTTGTCTTAATACAGAGCACTAAGTGTACTAAGACATTCTGTCTGTTGCCTTGTTCCTCTGCTATCAACATGAATAACTTCTGATGAGCTTTCCTGACACCAAGAGAAAAATGGTGACAGGGGAGAGCATAGTCTGTGATTGACAGGCTCAGCACTGTTCCTGTGTGCTGTGCAGATTGTTTGCCAACCGAACGTCCAACTTTTGTCCAAATTGGCTGTTGGCGGTTGTGTCTAGCATACTAACGTGAGTCAAGTAATCGGCTAACAAAGCCGAATGTAGTGACGTGTTAGAGCGTATAATGAGGAAGTTCAGGTGAATGCGATTTGTGAATTAGGAACACAGGTTTACACAACCGAACACTTCCTGGATTCCGAGCATGTGTGTTTGCACTTCCAACTTTTTGTCGGCCAACTTCTGTACACACGAGCCAACAATTGGCCAATGCCTTGTTGGCCAACAAAAGTTTTCTAGTCTTGTCAGCCAACTTCTGTTGGCCAACAATTGGAAATTGGCTGTTGGATCGTGCGTACTAATGGTCAGGCCAATTTTAGCCAACTGTTGTACTGTGTGTATGGGCCTTAAGAGTTTACAACCACTTTAAAGCTTTGGGGAGTACATTTTCCTCCAATAATCCTCATTCCGGGAAGACATAGAGGAGATCGGTGGTAAATAATGTTTTAGCACAGGCTACTCTTTAAAGTGATAAAACCTGTGAATTCTGTTTTCTCTATGCTTTTCAAGCTGTCACCATAGGCCCAGGTCAAAATAAACATTGTTTTATTTATATGTACCCATCTGCAGTACAACTGCTGTCTGCAGAGCAAGGTTTCTCTGCACATTAGTGCTGAGAAGATTAAAAGGAAATTTGCTTTGGCTGGCTATAATCACATGCAGGAAAGGGGGGTGGTGTTGATGCAAGGGCTGCAGCTTGTTTCGTCAATGATTACATGTGATTCCTGAGGGTGCAATGCAGTATAGAAAGCATTATGTACAGGTCCTGTCACTGAAGACACAAGCATGTGGAACAGCACAACATGCCCTTTTTACTTTTAACGCAAAATTTAATTTATTCTTTAAAAACTTAAGATAAAAAAAGATAAAATATCAGATCGTTGGAGACCAGTCTATGCCAGCAATGCATAACTTCAAGTACCTGCAGGAGGTATGTTGGAAGATTCATCACTGAGATCAATGGCACCTACACATTATTCTGACAGAGGCACATGACTACCTCAGAATAGAGTTCCTCTGGGAAGTTTCACAATGTTAGATCTTCAAAGCAGGGATCTGAAAATATAACTATACACACAAGGTGCCCTAAACACCTCACCAAAACTATTATAAGTCTTACCTGGTATTCTCATTACACCTTGCAGTACAGGATACACAGAACCATTGGAATCAGTCCCTGTGCTTGAAAAAATCTCTACCAGTGCTATACACATAGCTCAGAAACAGTTCCTATTTTAAAGCCAACCCCTCTATTTGTCTTTTCTTCTTCTTTTTTTTTTCATTTTTTAATTTATGTCTATTGATTTTCTGTTAATTTTACATCATACTACATACGTTCCAAAGGGGGGCACAATGACATATTCATAAATAGGGAGTTACACTTTAAAACGTCAAAAATACATTTCACAGAAAGAGCCACTATATATTGTGCAAGCAAAATAAAAAGGTCCCCCATAGACCTGAACAGATTAAAATATATCTGTCCATGAACTATCCCGCTTAACAAATACTGTGAAGTGTAATCTACCTTTCCCTATCCCTCATATCGACTATATTATACCTTCCTGTTCAGTGCACTGCCCATATTCATTGGGCCAGCCAGAACTGGGGACAGCCCCCCACCCACCCACAATCAGACACTCACTCACAAAAGAAAAAGAAAAGAATAAAAAAAAATATATATATATCTGTAAATGCTATATGGGCCCTCGAAATTGGTATATTTATAAGTATTTCAATAATGATCTAGAGTTGCGGTATCTATCCCACTTATCCCATGTCTCTCTGAAATACTCACTAAAGCCAGTCTCGGCACACATTGTCTCCTCAATTAATCGTATCTCGTCCATCTCACCGACCCATTCCATGATTGAGGGAGCCGTCTCTTTTCTCCATAAGCGGGCAATAATTGTTCTCATTGCTATTAGCATATGTCTCAAAATATCTTTTTTAATAGCCTTCAATGAGAAAGGAATAATTGATAGTATTGCTATAGTTATATCTGGTCGTAATATAGAGTTAGAAATGTCTCTATATATCTCAAATATATCTGCCCAGAGTTGGAAGACCTCTGGGCAGAAATACCAGACATGTGCCGCGTTCCCTACTGCTCTGTTGCATCTCCAGCATGCATCTGGGGCACTCTCCCTCATTTTATGAAGATCAGCTGGGCATCGATACCATCTAGATATCATTTTGTAGCTCCTTTCCTGATGTTTAATTGAGGGAGACAACTTATGTACTAAGGTCAGTGCTTTTTCACGTTGTCGTGTAGATATTGACCTCACAATCTCTTCTTCCCATTTGTTAAAATATGTTACTTCTCCATCCAAACCTTTGGGGAGTAGCTCTTTATATACTCTAGATAGTGTATAGCCCGATTTATGCTCTTGTAGTAGAACTTTCTCAAATTCTGCAGGTGCTCTCACTAATTCGAAGTAGTGTTCCAATGAGTGAATGTATGCTACCAATTGTTGATATTGTATCCATTTATTTGCCTTTTCTGTCCTTAATGTGTTTAATTGAGGGACCTTCCCGTCCACCAGGATCTGGTCCAATCTTACATCATCTTGTCACTGCCAATCCAGAAAATCCCAAGCCTCTAATGCTGGCAGGAAATCAGGGTTAGAAAACAGAGGTGTCATGGGCCCAGTCCAGGTTGAGAGGATTCCCTTCTTTATTAGTACAACCCAGATCCTCAGTGTTGAGAGGACCAGGGATGGCATATTTGCTGCTTTAGGACGATTTATTGGTGTAACCCACGGCATGGATCTCAACCTCAAACCCAAAATATCCTCCTCTAGTCCGACCCATTGTTTAGATTTGTTCTCTTGAAACCAGTCCACTATCCTGGTTAGATGGATCGCCTGTATATATTTCATAAAATCCGGGAGGGCCAAACCCCCCTTTTGTTTAGATCTGACGAGTATTCCTGAACCCACCTACCGCTAATCGCAACTTGCGAATTAATGCGGCAGGGGGATACACCAGAACTGTCTGAAACACATAAAACAGTTTTGGGAGTATATCCATTTTTATTATATTTATCCTACCAAACCAGGAAAAAACTCTCTTTTCATATTTTCGGAGCGATTTTATAGTTTTATCAATCAGCGGAGTTGTATTCTATTATTTTGTCTAATTTTCGAGGTATATTTATCCCGAGGTGTTAAGAGCTGTTTGTTGCCACTTAAACAGAAATGTTTTCTGAAGATGGGCTTGGGTTTTATTTGATAGTGAATCATTTCAGTCTTATCGTAATTCACTTTAAAATTACTTAGTGCTCCAAACTGCTCAAACTCTTAAATGAGATTAGGGATAGTTATTATTGGGTTAGTTATATATAACAAGAGGTCTTCTGCATACACTGACATTTTATATTCTTTTCCTTTTATTTAGATTCCTTGTATATCGGGGTTGTTTCGTATGGCTGTGGTAAGACGTTCCATCACCAAAACATACAGCAACGGGGAGATAGGACAACCCTGTCGGGTCCCATTTGAAATCAAAACTGAGCCTGACAGAGTCCCGTCCAACCGGACCCTTGCATGGGGTTTATGATATAATGCCATTATTTTTCCCATTAAGCAGGGACCGATACCCCACTGTCTCAAAGTTTCTTCCAGGAAACCCCATCCCACCCTGTCAGACGCCTTTTCGGAGTCCACGGCCAAAAGTCAGGATGGGATGGAGTTCCTCTGCGTGTATTCAATCAGCGACAAAGTCTTCAAAGTATTATCTCTAGCCTCTCTCCCCTTCACAAATCCTACTTGATCTGAGTGTACATATGTTGGTAGAATTGGGGTGAGTCAGTCTTTCTGCTATAACCTTGGAGAAAATTTGTAAATCAATATTTGTAAGAGAAATGGGTCTATAATTCCCACAAATAGAGTGGTCTTTCTCCGGCTTAGGTATTAGGGAGCTTTTCTTCTTATTTAATAAAAAATATACCATTCACCAATCAAAAGTGTTATTTTGTACTTTCATACAACGTATAAATTATTGCAGTTGTTATTTTCAAACAATATAACGAAAAAAAAGCACTAAGAAGTAGCAATAGGTTTAGCAGAACATTTTTTGTACATGAAAGGTCCTTGTAAAGGAGGCATGATCAGAATATTAATAGGTATTCCTTTTCCAGGCTCACATTAAGACTACTCTGGGCACCAGTCAATTAGGGCACAATTGCAATAATTTTTGAGTAGACCTGAGAAGATTGAAAACTTCAGTTGAAGGTTTTATTGCTCTTGACTAGTGTTGCTGTCATATATTGGTAAAAGTAAAATTCTCCCCAAATGTTATGTATTCGATTTGGGAAAGCTTGAATTAAATAGCTGTGATGTTTATGGAAAGTTTTCGGTGGACTATTCCATAATGTCCTGGACCTTGACTGCAACCAATCCATAGAGGGCAGGATTGGCATCCAGTAGGACTTACCCCTGGCAGATTCCTCAAATTGCGAGGGGTCTTCAATTTCCGCACTTTTATGTTTTAGTTAAAAACAGAGAGAATGGTAGGAGTTTTGCTGATGGCATTAATAAGTTGGTACAGCGCTGCTAAAAATGCAACACAAAGGAAGGTGACTATGTAGAAAAGTTATTTGTTTTTGAAATTTTAAACTTTTTTAAACCTCAAACCCAGACAACCGAAGCCCTAAGTTTTGCTTTCTGTAAGAGATGCCTATCATGAATCCATTTCTACATTTAGCTTGCTCTTCTTACTCTTCCTACAACTATTAGGAAAACAAATCTTTGTCCACTGACTGAGTTTTTGGGAACAGACCAATGCAGGCTAATATCATTTGCTAAACTGACACCAGTCAAGGCTCATACTACAAGAAAAACGCCTTTTAATTTGTTTGACATTTCTTTAATAATGTTTTTGAAGCGCTGTGATATTGTGAACAAAGGTATTTAAACAAAAATGTTAAAATATAGAGCATAGTGTGCACTGCTAACTGTTGTCACTGTTGGGAGTCCCAGAAGTGACTTTTAGTGATTCCATAACAGAATGAACACCATGAAAAAATCCCATAAAGCTGTAAATTGAAGAATTTGCATCACTTCCATGTTGCCCTTGAAGTGGGATAAAATGGCTCCCCACCACTGACCACACTTTCCTCCCTTCTTTTCAATAGCAACATGTTCCTTATACACATGGTAGGCTTCCCATGCCATTTTGTTACATTTGGCTGCCTTCCAGAGGCTCGGAAAAAGCACAACATTTTTCTTCCTTTGACTTCAATGGGGTTTGGATTCAATATCTTTCAAATCCTGAACATTTTTACCAGTTTGGCCTAATTGCCCTTAAATCGAGGCATATTGGGGAGATTTCTCATCACGTTCTGTATAAAATTAAGGGAAATGTTGTCACTGGGACAGAATGACGCATACAATATTAGATGGACAGAAATTCAGACCTTTCCTTGTTTTATTGAGAAAAGTGTTTTCCTTCAATCCCCTTTCTCCACACTGGAGAGCTTTCCTAATACTTCCTATGACAGGATGAGAAGCAATACCTCTCCAATGGGGATGCAGACTGCAAATTAAAACATGAAGGTGGCTCTGTTATTTGACTACTCTGTTCAAAACTGAAAATAAAGTTTTGTCTGAAGTTGTTTTAAGGATGTTCTTGACCCTACAGAACCTACAGAAAGAAATAATAAAAGGCAATAAAAACAAGAGCCACTTGTTTACCTCCTCTGCACATAATAGTCTGTGTTATAAGCTGTCCAGATGATAATGTACAGTAAGTGCTTCTCGTGAAAAGTGATGTTGAATTGCATGTTCATAAAACATTGAAGTAGATAAGACCTCTGCAATTGAAGCATGATTATGCAACTTACTTTGTATTAAATACAATAGACCCCATTTATACAATGAAAAATAGAGTTTCTAAGCACAAGGTGGTACATTTTGTGGGGTTAAACTTATATAAATATGTATTGTCACAACTTACTATTGCATTATTAATTGTGCAGACAGTGGTAGGGTCAAAATTTGGCCTTGATGTCTAGTGCGTACATCATATTGCACATATCAAGAAGCTGTATTGCCTCTAAAGTGCCTAGTACAGGCTGAATGCTAGAAAAGGTTGTAGCACCCCGTACTTAGGTAGGAGCTAGTGGAGGGTTTTTTTTTTGGTAAGGTGAGGCAAATTTAGTCAGTCCTGACTGAGAGCAGGCCTGATTGTTTTGGTTTCTGGGCTGGGGTGGCTCAGGTAGGACTGGGCAATTCACAGATGAGGTCACCAGGGCCTCCCACTTCTATCCAGAAGCTGGTGGAATGTTCTGGACAGAGAGTTGGGAGGAGGTTGTAGCCATCTCAGGTATGCTAAGGAGCCCTGACCCATCCCCAAACTGGATTGGCAGGGGGCAGGCATCCCTATATACCCAGGGTCAGCCCAGTCTGGGAAGATTGAGTTCGGGTGGGGGGGGGGTGTGACCTTGAGGCCTGGGAGCTTGAGGAGTGGAAGGGGTTCCTCGTAAAAACCACAGGGAAATCCCCTGACCAAGGGAGCAGGAGAGCAACAGACAGTGCTACTGGACAAGCTCAGTCCACTAGTGGTCAGTGAGTGACACGCACCCTGGAAAGCTGTAGAGGCATGCCGGAGCGGATTGGGTGAGAGACAATCTGGAAAGGATGCAGGAGTCAGTATGGGATCGGAGTGTTACAGTAGTAGTGATGAAGGCCAACGCAGCTGAAGTGGCTGACAGGGCCTGGAGGAGGAGGATGGGCTGGGAGTAGTAGTCCATTAGGCCAGCTAGCACATATTTTTCTACACTATGGGGATCAATTGTCCCTGCCTGTAATGGAAGGTCTGGTTCCCACTATAGCAGGTCTCAACATGTGCTAGTTAGGCTGAAGAAATGCTGAAGGCCTAGTAAATTTCCTTCTGGGCCTCACCCGGAGAAAGAAGAGAAGTGCAGGTGAGAGGAACGAGGAGTAACCGTGAAGCAAGTTATGTGCTGGAGTGAAGAAGGAGGAATGTATATACAGAGGTGTATATATCGGTCCCTGAAAAGAACTGTTGATCTGTGGACATCCCATAACACCCCAACTTCCATCCAAGTTAAATCCCCTAATAAAATAAAACAAAACAAAGTGCCAGCCTGTTCCATGACTCCGAGTGTGTGGAAAAAGGTGATTGAGGGCAGTGTGATCAGATGGACCATAACTTCCAGCCACCCCTAAGGGGGACATTGGCTACGAGGTAATGAATGCTCCTCATTATTTCCCTTTGTACGTCAGGCATTATTCTGCATAGTATATATGTATGAAATGTAGGCAAACACATAAAATGGATTTCTTTTGCTGAAGCTATATAATTGGTAGTATCAATCTACACCCACTACTTTCTTCTCTTTATATGCGTCCCTAAGTGCACTATTTCAGCTATTTGGCCTGTTTGGAGAAATCCATGTAACAGGTAAATATTCAATGCAGTGCCTGGCTTCCCTTCACATTTCTGTGATAAATTGCTTACCATTTAGAAGTTACAGTAAAGAACATTATCCAAAGCCTTGCATAACCTACAGCAGAATGCCTTCATGCACATGGCAGATAAAAAACCATATATCAATATGTCAATATTTCCTAGGGAAAAAAAACGCATGCTGTATTGCGTAAACAGAAAATACTGCCTAGGGAAAACACACTGGAGTGCACTGCTTTCATGTAGATAAGAGAAGCAGCTAAGCAAAGCTGCAAAGCACTAGTACAATGTGAGGCTGGAGAACAAAGGAAAATGCAGATGTTCTGCAGACTTTGGTAAAACAACAGAACATGGTATGCAAATATAACCACCATAAAAAAAGGAAAATTTAACAAACACAATGCTATTGCCAAAAGCAACTAGTTCTATGTTTTGCTTTCCAACTGCTAAAGGTGCCCATACATACATACCATAATAATGGTTTTCCAGGATGACATTTGCAAAAGATGTTTTACCTGCCATAGGATTTGTGCTTCTGTCCATCCAGTCCTTCCAAACAGGAGTGCTAGGACAGTGACAGACTAATTCCAGCTGTATTTAAAAAAGCAAACATTTATAATATTGCAGCTTACCAATTCTTAGATGTGATGGATGCATTTGTTTTCTTTTTTAGGCTTTCTTTGTTCTCTTCCAGATGTATCCGTTTACAGGGATGAAATCATTTAACACAGGCAGAGGTGCCTACAATGATCAGCTTTTAATTATTCATGTAAAACCTTTATTCCAAAAGGAAAAAAAAACTGTTTGCTGTAACTGATTATAAAGTGTGAGCTGGAGTTTGGCTTCAATTTGTTAGTGTTTTTAAATCTGCTAGTCCATCTAACACTCCCAGACTGCCAATGCTGCTGTCCAAATATGCCCCCTGTGCTCCTTCATCCAGAGTGGGGGCACTCTAATACAGGAGGTGTGTTATGGACAGATCTCCAGGTGAAAACATATGGAAAAAAGCAGCAAAAAAAGAAAACAAAAAGCCACCACATCTAATGATTGGTAAGCTGCAATATATTACACTTTTGGTTGTGGGTTTAATACCGCTTTAAAGCCTTAAGTCTAGTAAAACATGTTTTTTAAAAAATCAGCACAAGGACCAGTACTTACAGTACAAGCTGTCTTCTGTCCTGTGTTCTATCCCCTCTAACTCCTGCGGCCATAATTTGGGGGATACTAGAGCTGAGGAAACTGTCACATGCACTCATGCTGACTATGCCCGCTCTTTCTGCCTATTCATTCATAGAAGTTAAAATACAGCTTCTATGAATGTAGGAAGGGGATGGAAGGGTAGGCATAGTTGATACTCTTGATGAGTGCATATGACAGGTCCCTTGGCTCTATTAACCCCTGCTGTAAGCAATGACCCATGTGCTGATTTTATTAAAACATTTTTTCACTAGATTTAGACTTTAAGCAGTGCAGCGGTACATGCTCATATAGAGAGTTATGCTGTAAATAGAATAGAAACTGAATGCTCCAAATATCAGTGATCAGATAAAATCCAAACATGATACAAATATTCTTTAACGGTATCCACACCATCCACCACCGTATAGTGTGTGATCCTTGAGATGACACCTCCACCATATACAAAGTGCTCGCTTACCAGCTTGCACGGACCTCCTATCACAGAAGGTCAGTGACACTTGTGGCTTCAAACCCAGCCAGGGTCTTTACATCATCCGAGGAACCTCTTTATGGACACATGGACCACCCATCCAGGAAGAGTTATCGTATAAGATCCCCAAAATATTAGCAGCAACCCATCCTTCCGTGACTCAAGGATTGTGGTGACACTGAAAGGATTTGACGGTATCCATTTTGTATGTTAGGGTTCCACTTTAAATATCTGTTAGTCTGGTTTGTTTCTGGCCTTATCCTGAGAAAATGTATTTTGTTAGGTTCTCATGAAATAGCTGAGGCCAGTTAGTCACATAATTAAGTTCTTGTATTCTGTATCAATATTCTGCAGCTAGTGTACCCATTGTATCTTGTAACAAAGGACACCTGTTTCTACCAGTTTCTACTGCTTGATGATGTACGCATGTGCCATTTCTCGAATGATCTGTGACGTGTACCGCTATATAAAGGGCGCCTCCCATGCGTCACAATACACACAATTCCCTGCTTAACTATCGTTCTGTGTGTGTCTTTCTTATCTATGCATATTATCTACAGACATGTCTGATAATCATAAAGGTGCCTGTCGGAGGTTCAGGAGTTAGCCGAGGATACAGTAACCCCTTCCTTTCAGACACCAGCATGTACAGCAGTACAGCCTGGTCACCAACCTGCTCCCAGCCCAGCCTGAAGGAACAGCATCAAAATGATGTGGTCTTCTCTCTATTCACTTTTCCTCTTAGCATATCCAATTGGCTGTTTTTTCACTCATCCCTTTAACTATGGAAAGTTTTCCCCCTATTTTAAAATGACTGCTATCCCTTCTCTTATGATTGGTAAAATGTCTCTGTTCAAGAGAAAGCACTGGACAGATGAAACTTTTAGTGCTGGACTGGACTGAGGAAAGAAGCTCTGAGCTTAATCTGCATAATTTCTTTTTCTGTGTGTCTCTGGCTGGGGTACCATTTATTAATCCCATAGGATAAGAAAGGTTTGCAAGACACGCTTAAAATTTTAGACTGAACGAGAGGGTTTGCAGCTTGTTATGATGAAAAAATAAGATTCATAGAAGAATTGTTGATAAACTGCTTTAACTGGGCACATTTATGTTTTATTCTTCTAAGCAATCCAATCATGTGTACATCCTATTATCCCTACGCACAATATGAAAGGTCCTGTGTATGCAGATTGAGATGTACTGGCTGAGTAAGAGGGTTGCAAATGGATTGTCTGCATTTTGAGTGAGGAATAACTGGGGAAATTAGCTAACTTAGACAAGGTACCCAAAATTGAAAAAAAAAAAAAATCCCTCCCCCACCAGGTACTCGAGTGACGGAGCGAAGTTGGAAGAAGATGCCAAGCCTGATTTCCTGATATTCACATTACTTGGGTACCGCTGGCCATTGTCCCTGAAGTTGGGACTTGGAGTTAAGCTGGCTATATGCTAGTAGAATTTTGAAAGAACCTTTCTAAGAAAATTCTCAGAACATTCAATGACTTGACGAATGCCATTTGGGAATGCTTAAAAGTTATTTTAATTTTAACATTACATTTTAAACTGAACAGACTTTACCATATAAAAAAACACATATACTGTGTGACAGTGCTAGGCCTTACCACTGGGTAAATGGAGGTGGAAAGCACACAGGGTTCTCACTATTGCAGAGTGGGGGGGGGGGGGCAT
>BLSH010096972.1:1391768-1421022 GCA_018402905.1 Glandirana rugosa | reverse complement strand
GGGGGGGGGGTGAGACGTTATCACTCTTGGGACACACGAAAGGTGGAGGTAAATGGGTCACCATTCCGGATCGTGACAGTGTGTCATATACACAAAAAAATATACCATTTCAGACAAGTCAAATTTTACATTACAATTTTAATTTTATTGAAAATTCGTAAGGGTTTACCGTAAGCAGTTCAGTAACTTACAAGACTCTTAAAAGAATCTTTCCAAGAAAGTTTTAAGATGATCGTATATCGGTCGAATTGAGGTTCAGGGTTGAAGTCCCTGTTACCGGTCGCCATGGGTTCATTACACTTATAGTCCTTTAGTCCGAACCGTAGAAGAAGGTTGAAGCGAGGCAGTGAGCTCATGGACCACACAGGGTTCTCACTATTGCAGAGTGGGGGGGGGGGGGGCATGAAATGTTTGTGTTGAATGGAGAAAGGTGGTTTTTCAGCTTTCTCCAGATTTTGGTATTCTCTCGATTTGGTTCTGGAGCTCTGAGGCTTCAAAGAGCAGAAGAAGCCAGTAACCGGGTTTCCAAGTCTTGCCTGAGACCAGCAGGGTGTGTGTACAGGTGCACACAATCTTTATAATCACAGGCCTGACCATAGCGTAGGGCACCTGTCAGGAGACAGGTGTGCTCCACTCAGGAGACAATGCTCCACACTGGATTAAGGAGGTTTCTTGTGTAGAGGACTGAGAGGCTCAAGATGACAGAGAGTCGGCATGACTGAGTGAGTCTAGAGGACTGAGAGAATCCAGAGGTCTGAGGGAGCCAGACAGCTAGGAGGTCTGAGAAAAAGGCACATGAACATAGAGGTGCTCTGTAAGATGGTCTGAGGGAGCAGCCAAAGGCCCGAAGGCCAAGGTTTTGAGGCATAAGCAGTGGTACTGCCAGAGCAAGCCAAGAGGCTACAGTTATTTAAATTTGTGTCAAATTGGATGGTGGAAACCCCTGCAAGGGAAATGTCTATCAATTCCTGTGGAACTGTTTATTTCCACTTTCAATAAGTGGGCCAACGAACCTTAAGACAGATTCCCTGACTGATGTGACCTCGCTGGGATGCTCAACCCCTTTGAGTTAAGTTCCCCATTATTACTACTTTTAGAAATACATTTGTTTGAGAAAAAAATTCCATCCTGCTCCTTCAGATAGAAAATCAAAGAACATTCTCCAGGACTAAGCACCTATACATAACTCACACATCCTTACATAAGCAATGCTCATTCTTTAAGGAAATACTTTACCTTGCCTCTGTCGAAAAAGAAGAAAAAGAACCCGTGATGTCAGAAGAGCAGAAAGAAGACTACTGTGAAAAAAGGTAAGTTTAGGGTGTTATTTTAAATTATTAATAATAAAAAGATTTGGGGGGCTCACAGTGCAGAACATAGGGCTGTATTTCCACTTTAAATTGTATTGTTCTTTTAAAATCATCTCAGACGGCAGAAAAAAGAACAATGTGTAAAAGCAATACACTTCCTGTACGTTGATAGTTGTGTTCGGTTCACTAATATTTTATTACATTTCTATGATACTATGAGGTTGTAGAGTAACAGACCAAATCCTGTGATCATTAGGGCAAAATCAGAGCACAGACCTGCACTGAATATAATGAGAGCTGTACTCTTACATTCCCTGCTGTGACCATGTGCTGCTGGAGCAGACGTAGCTTTTGAAGAGCTAACCTTCTGCATGCATCAGGTCAAAAGCATCTTGCTGTTAACAAGCCTGTTGGCATATTCCTGTACTGTTTGTAGACACAGTTGTTTTCTCGACTATATATAGGGGTATGATTGGCTTTCTTGCAGCAACAAGGCCTATTACCTCTCTAAATATCGGTAACCAGATCATAACATACTGTGTAATAGTGCAGGAAATTGATCATTGTTTAATGTGACATACAACCGGCTCAGTGTCCAAGGACAGTATGAGAAAGAAAGGAAAAATATTGTATGTGAGGTATGTAAGAGCAAAAAAAAAATTATTTAATATATATAATGGAGCGTTTTCTCTATATTTCAGATTTCAGGCATAAATCTTTTGTTCCTGAGAAAAACTCTTGGGCCCCAATTTTAATCATGAAAAGACACACACCTAAACCACTAAAATAAATGTTGGAAATACAGACTGGCAGCAGATCAATGTTTTGTCTGTGCTTATTTTCTTTCAGTCCCTTGTGGAACAGCTGCTGAGGAACTCTAGGAACTTATATCGTCTCCACAACAAATGGCAGGCACAAATTTTTACAGCTGGGAACAGAACAGCCACGGCTCAGCGTATGTTAAAATAATGTCTACTTATCTCTCCATGAAGGTTTACTCTTAAGAGCAGGCAGAGGAGAAGCATACACATAAGCTGCACAAGTACAGCCATGGCCAAAACTTTTGAGAATGACACAAATATTCATTTTCACAAAGTCTACTGCTTCAGTGTTTTTAGATCTTTTTGTCAGATGTTACTATGGTATATTAAAGTATAATTACAAGTGTCAAAAGCATTTATTGACAATTACATTAAGTTCATGCAAACAGTCAATATTTGCAGTGTTGATCCTTCTTTTTCAAGACATCTGCAATATGCCCTGGCATGCTGTCACTCAACTTCTGGGCCACATCCTGACTGATGGCAGCCAATTCTTGCATAATCAGTGCTTGGAGTTTGTCAGAATTTTTGGGGTTTCTTTTGTTCACCCGCATCTTGAGGATTGACCACAAGTTCTCAATGAGATTAAGGTCTGGGGAGTTTCCTGGCCATGGACCCAAAATGTCAATGTTTTGTTCCCCCAGCCACTTAGTTACCACTTTTGCCTTATGGCAAGGTGCTCCATCATGCTGGAAAAGGCATTGTCCCTTACCAAACTGTTCTTGGATAGTTGGGAGAAGTTGCTCTCGGAGAATGTTTTTGTACTATTCTTTATTTATGGCTGTGTCAGCCCACTCAAAATTGTAAGCGAGCCCACTCCCTCGGCTGAGGAGCAAACCCACACATGAAAGGTCTCAGAATGCTTTACTGTTGGCATGACACAGGACTGATGGTTGCGCTCACCTTTTCTTCTCCAGACAAGGTTCTTTTATGGATGCCCCAAACAAACAGAAAGGGGATTTATCTGAGAAAATTACTTTTCCCCAGTACTCAGCAGTCCAATCCCTGTACCTTTTGCAGGATATCAGTCTGTGCCTGATGATTTTGCTGAAGAGAAGTGACTTCTTTGCAGGCCATCCTCCAAAGGTCTTTGTCTCCCTGTCTGTGCAGATGCACTCACACCTGCCTGCTGCCATTCCTGAGCAAGCTCTGCACTGGTGGTGCCCCGATCCCTCAGCTGAATCAACTGTATGTCCTTGTGCTTACTGGACTTTCTTGGGCACCCTGAAGCCTTCTTCACAAATGCAGTGGAAATATTTATTATGGGATTAAGTTCATTTTCATGGCAAAGAGGGACTTTGCAATAACTTGCAATTCATTTGATCACTCTTCATAATATTTTGGAGTATATGCAAACTGCCATCATAAAAACTGAGGCAGCAAACTTTGTGAAAATTAATATTTTTATCATTCTCAAAACTTTTGGCGACGGCTGTACATGCGCTGTCCTTTCCATGTGATACACTGAGAGCTTAAAGCAGAACTCCGGACAAAAATGTGTTTACATGTCCTTGTTGCCGATTTCCTACCTTCACTAAATATATCATCCATCTTCTGGTTCACTCAGTAGTTGCTCTAAAATAACCTGTTTATTTTCAAATCAAACCATTTCTTCTCTTTGGGTTCCTGTTTGTAAGACCAGTGGCTGCTATGCCTCC
Organism: Glandirana rugosa; assembly: GCA_018402905.1. Classification (NCBI taxonomy): domain Eukaryota; kingdom Metazoa; phylum Chordata; class Amphibia; order Anura; family Ranidae; genus Glandirana; species Glandirana rugosa. The sequence goes on along the minus strand of BLSH010096972.1, from coordinate 1,417,233 downwards.
TATTCCCCCAGCCACTGGTTTTGGCACGTCACTTCTGTAGTTCTTTCTCCAGGAAGCAGTAATGTAATTCAGCCCCACTTGCAGTGGTGAGCTAACCGAGACTCTCAGGCACATTCAACATGTACATGCCTAGCATACCTGCCCACATTCACTACAATGCCCTGTGGTTGATGGGAACTGTAGTTTTCTTTTCCTGCAGAGAGAGAGGGGAGGATATAATATAATCCCTGCTGTTACACCTCCTCCTTGGCAGAGCAGATGTTGTTATCTTTTGAATTACAGAGATAAGGTCATAAAAATTCAATTAGACTTTTCTACTAAATGGTAAAGCACCGTACACAGAGGCCGAATGCCGGCCGGTATTCAGCTTGTGTGCATGCCAGCCAGTCTGACAGAAGCTAGCCGTTTGGCTGGCTTCTGCCGGACAAGCATGCTGGAAAACCAGCAGCCGACCAGTCTGACAGAAGCCAGGCTTTTGTTGGACAAGCATGCTGGAAAACCAGCTCCTGATCGGAGTGTTCCGGTAGGGGGGCCGCCCCCCTGTCAGAGCACAGCAGCTCAGCGGGGATCGTTAGTACAGCGGCTCCGACAGGAGCTGACAGTTTGTTTTTTGCTCTGGGTTGAACAGGAAAAAAACAAATGGTGTGTACCAGGCTTAAGAATTTTCAAAACGGTATTAACTGTTTAGTGTTTTGTGTAGAGGGGTGTACTAATGGGTGATTTTTTTTGCCTGTCCTGGAGTTAAAGTCTTTAAATCTACTTTCTCCTGCATACCTCCCACATTTTTGAGAGAGGGCTGTTATAAATAACCCAAATCTAGAAAACGAATGACTAGCTAATCTAGATAATCCTGTTTATATATATGCCTCTGCGTATGTTGTTATGCTTTTTGCACCTTTTGATATAATTATATGCCTGGCCTTTTATACCATAATCTAGTTGTAATTTTTTTGTGTTTTAAAATGTATATTTTGATTTAATCATCATTTCCTGGATCACAATAAATCGCTGTACCCAGGAGAGATATAATTTGCCCAAAAGAAGTTTAGAAGGATACGCTTACTCATAGTTGATGAGGAATGTCTATGTTAATTATATGTTGTCTATGTTGTTTGTTAACTTTGTTTCAATTGTTTTTATGTAGACAATGACACTTGTTTAGGTTTTGTTTAGGAATTTTGCTAACACAGTTTATGATGTTTTTTGTGCAATTTGTGCAATTTATTGTTAATCCCTTCTTTATTGATAAAGGTTTTATTCCTTAAACTATTGCACAATTTCCATGATCTCATCGTGTTGTGAAATCCCCATATGGTCTTTTTTATTGTAAACACCCACAGTATCCAGTGCCAAAGTCATGATATAACACTCTACTTTTGCAAAAAAAATTAGACAATTTCAATTCTGCTTGCCCAGAGATCAGCTTTAAGGTAATATGGGTTAGAAGATCAAATCCTATGCAAATTGACATGGTTTAGAAAGGTTCAGTAATTCCATTCTAGCATGATACAGGTACCCTTCTTCAATTATTATAATGCAGGTAATGCTATGTAATCCTATTGAAAAGGATACTGTGTTTGTCCTGAAAATGTATATTGGAATACTACATAATAATAAATGTCTGATAGTGTGTTGAAAGCTATACATATATGACACAGGTATGCTGCAGATAAATCCCCATGTTATGTACTCCCAGGTGGTGTCAGACAGATATGCCTTCCATAATCTTGGCACAACTGTTGGGAAATTGTGAATGGATGATGAATATTTTAAAGATTTGTGTAAATTGTATCAGAACCTGCCAGCATTGCTCATTGGGGATCACCTAGTCACTCATAAGGGATAATCGCCAGCCAGTTCACAGATCTCACTATTTATAGCATGGGTGCTCAGTGTTCAGCTGTTTCGGAACTACAAGTCTCATTATGCCACTGCCTTTGGGAATCATGCTTGTAATGTTTATCCTTGCAATGCCTCATAGGATTTGTTGTTCTGCAGCAGCTATAGGGCCATAGGTTGAGCACCCATGATTTATAGAATAGGTCTACAAGCAAGTTCAGATTAGGTATGCTTAACCCATAGCATTGATTTGTAGTATTTGGCCAGCTTAAAGACTTTTAGATAATTAGATAGATAGATAGATAGATAGATAGATAATTTAGATAGCCATAGTTAAGGCTATGTATTTCTACCTATATGAGTGTGCCAAAATAACCAATATCATGACGAAATTACAAATCAATTGGTGACTTATTGTACATTATGTGTGTACAGGCTTTTGTCTTCACTGTCCAATTAAAATGCTCAGGTCAGCTTATTTATGGAGTGCTGCATTGTTGCACACTGTTTCTGCCCAAGCCAGAGTTTATATAAGAACTTTGTTGGTTCCAGAAGATTAAAGTATGCAATACTCGATGGTACCTGCTGTTTGGCATAAACTCTTGCATCTTGAGCTCAGGTCTATTCTCACAATGTTTCGCCAGGACAGCTGAACTCCTCCAGTTTCCTTCAGACATCGCTATGTCTCAGGACAACTGCTCAGTTCCTAGCTTCCACCAGACATTCTTCAATGAGGGAGGGGTTAATAGTCACAATGCCACAGGACAGATACCCACTTTTCAACTTTCATCTAGCCCTCTTCAGTGAGTCCTCTAGACCAGATCATTAGGTGAGACTGCTTAAATGATAAAGAATAGGCCCCACAGTCCTGCCACAGCTGGGACCTTGATGAATATCAACAGACTCAAACATGAACTGCCCCAGAGAAGCAGAGCCCCTGAGGATATGGAACCTCACCAGCAAGACAAGGGCTGCCCCTGACATCCAGAATATTTGGGTTTTCCCCAGCTACCTACTGAGCACACCTCCCCATGGATTGGTTGAAGCACACCAATATTCAAGCTGCCCATGTGTCTCTCTCAGCCCTCTATGTTTTGGATGCCTCCAGAATGCCGGGGGGAACTAAATTTATCTATCATCCTAGCAACCTACCTTGGAAGGCACCACAACAGCAAAGTGTAGTATTTGGATGCCATTTCAATCAGTATTAGTGCTATAAAAAGCAACCTTGCAGCAAAATAGAATGTAGATTTTGTTATGGAAGTAGTGATAGGCAACATCACCCATATTTCAGGGAACTTTATGGACACTCCCCAGATCTAATACATTATTTACAATGCAATAGTGTGAATAGGCCAAAAGAGCAGCAACTTCAAACATGACAAACTAGGCTTGCATTTTTAAGAAACAACATCAAATGGTGCAACAATGTGCAATATATTTTATTTGGCCTAATAGATACATAGTATGTGTGTTTTCAAATGTGTTTTTACAATCTAATTTTAATCATGGCTGTGCTCCTCCCTAATTACTCTTGCTCACGTAGTCAAATTCTGTTGAGGGTTTATAATGAGTGGCATGACACTTGTTTTACGCAATGTAAAACTATAGTTGAGACATTTCTGGCTTATAATTGTACATAGTCACCAATATCGTCATGATTACAGGTTCGTGTTCATGTATTCAATAACTGGGAGCAAGTACCTTATAATCAAGGATATAACTGTTTATTTGACTTAATTACACATTACTTTATAAAAAGTTTTCAAGGGTTTAAGAGGAATTCACAACTATATTTTAGGTACTTTCTTCAACTAGCACAATCAAGTAAAACAATTTTAGACAATTAGCTGCAATGTGATCTATTACAGCTGAATTCCAGAGAATCAGCTAAATATATTGAAATACACACGTGTGCCTCATCTTAAAAGCATCTGAAATTCAATCCACTCATAAGTCATTAACAGAAATGAGCTTGAGCATCTTCCCAACCCATCTCTATCCAAAATTCCACTTTGCACCAATTTCTTGTCCATGGGTCTCCAAACTTTGCAAACAAAGAGCCAGTTTACTGTTCTTCACACTTTGAGGGGGCCAGACTGTCGCCAGTGTGAGTAGTGAGTAAACCATGCCCCATCATTGACATTAGTAGGAGGAATAATGCCCCATTGTTGGCATCAGTGGGAGGAATAATGCCCTATTGTTGGCATCAGTGGGAGGAATAATGCCCCAGTGTTGGTATCAGTGGGAGGAATAGTGCCCCATCACTGACATTAGTAGGAGGAATAATGCCTCATTGTTGGTATCAGTGGGAGGAATAATGCCCCATTGTTTGTATCAGTGGGAGGAATAGTGCCCCATCATTGGTGTCAGTTCAATGAATAGTGCCCCTTCATTGGTGTCAGTTCAAGGAATAGTGCATTATCATTGGTTTTGGAAGGAATAGTGCCTCATTTTGGTGTCATTGGAAGGAATGGTGCCCCATTGTAGTGTCAGTGGAAGAGATAGTGCCCCATTGTCGGTGTCAGTGGGAGGAATAGTGCCCCATTTTAGTGTCAGTGGAAGCGATAGTGTCCCATTGTTGTTGTCAGTGGGAGGAATAGTGCCCCATTGTTGGTGTCAGTGGGAGGAATAGTGCCTTGTGTCAGTGGAAGGAATAGTGCCCCAAGGGCCAGATAAATGCAAACGAAGGGCCATATCCAGCCCCTGGGCCGCAGTTTAGACACCACTGTTCTAGTCCAATCAGGCTCATTCCCCGCCCTGCAGCACACATAACAAAGGGGCAGGATGCTGGTGATATGAGTGCCCTTATATAGACACATACCCATATTTCACCAATTACATTACTAACACCCTTTTTGAGACTAAAGTGGAGATATCTCAGTTTTAATTTGCTAGGTTTACTCCCTGCTACCCCAAACAAAACTGGTGGGACATGATTCTTCACTATAAACAAATTGTAAATGAGTCGATAAAATGTAGATTTTATTTGTGATTTGTGAGCCTCCTTTACTGCTTCATCATGCAAGAAATTTTCTCTGGGGAGGAGCGATCCAGGTGTAGTGTTCATGTTGCATGTATCTGTATTCCCAAACCTGCTCTTAGCTGTTCCATTCCGATTTCGTGAGATTGGCAATGCAGGACTTTTATTGAGGTATGATTTTGACACAGGATGAGCAAGCATAAAAAATATGGAGTTAATTTGAGTTAGGGCTTATTTTTCCACAAGAAAGCCGTTGCCATCTTTGTTCTGGCATCATCCAGGGTCAGAATTTATTTCCTGGGCTAAGATGTCAGCTCAGAGACGACACAATAATGTAAATTTCTTGGTGTTATGTACCCTTGTAGTCTCAAACACATTGGATTCCTGTTGCTACTTCTTACTTTGTGACTTGCTACAAAGTTACAATGTAGAGTCTGAGTGATCAGTGGGAAAGACAGAAGAAATGCTTATTCTTGTCTGTTTGCAGCAGGCAATTTACTTGACTGGAGCACAAAGACCACTTTTTGAAGGCTACGGTATGTAAGCCTGGAGATAAAAATTACATCTGTTGTACAGTGGTTTTTAAACTTGATCATTCATGATGTTATTTTAAATTTTCATGCAAGTGAGCTGAAAATGCTTGGTGATCTTGCTAATCTCCTATGTCCTCCTCAGTCTTCTCTTTTCTATCAATGCTATTAATGGGTTTAGACCATGGTATTGTTGACAGACATCAGCAGGACTGCATTTCCGTAGCCACGCTATGACATCACATCCCACCCACCCTGCACTGATTGACAGCAGTTCCTGGAGAGAGGCTTTCTGTCTGTGGTACACTTGGAAGCCGCTACTCTGTCACCACCTTTCACAAGTAGCAGGTACAGCATTGAGTAGGGTGACCGCATAAACCTTTGAACTTTTTAAGCTGTTTTAACATATGTGAACCCTTAAGCACAAGCTGATGGCTGCAGTAGCTGCCAGCAGCCCATGCCCATTTTGTTCAGACAGCCCACTGAAAGTGAAAGGGATGATGCGGCGGTTATACAGCCACTGATCACTTTCACAGTGCGGGTCGTGCAGTGCCACTCCACCCCCCCCCCCCCCCTGCTGGTTATGCCTTTGTGGTTCCCAGGCTCTCCCACTCTTACCAGGAGCCTGGAACCACAACCAGGAGCCTGGAACCACCCCTGAATTAAGGCACATCCATACCTCAATGTCCCCTTTACTGAAAGAAACCAGAAGCGATGATGATTTTGTCACTTCCATTCCAGATCCTCCATTTCCTGGCTGGTATAGCCAGGGGAACATCTAATCAAGCAAATGTCTGCTTGGTTAGATGCTGTGAAGGGCAGAGAAGACATTGAGGTCTATTAAACTCCTAATGTCTCCATTAGGCCTCATACACATGGACGTTTTTTACCGCCGTGTTTTTGAACATTTTTTGCAGCTCTCCATGTTATTCAATGGCCCCATAAAAACGCTGATGTTTTTGAGCTGTAGATAGCGTCAGCGTTAGTGAGCTGAAAGCAGAACCCATGGCCAGCGTGTTCCAAGGCTGTAGCGTTATGGGGTTTTTGATGCTGAGCCGGCAAAACGCTCACTAACGTGCATTAACGCCGTAGCGACGTTAACCAGCGTTTTTAAAGCCGGCTTTTTCAGGTTAAAGAATAGCAGAGGAATGTTTTTTTAAACAAAACGCCTATTAACGCCGACGATCACTAACGTGCATTAACGCCGACAAAATCGCATTTGTTTGTATGGGGCCTAAAGAGCATCTGTCATCTGTTCAGTTCTATCAAATGGGGGTTTAGTACTCCCTTGTGATAGCAATAAAGTAAAAATAAATAAATAAAAGAAAAAAAACAATAAAATTATAATAAAACGAAAAGGCTTTTAAAGTGTCACTTATGGCGATTTTTAGGTAATGTCATCTTTTGCGATATCACAGGCACATGCAATTTTAAGACTTGACATATTTGGTATCTTTTTACTCAACACAACCTAATTTTTTAATATTTTACCAAAAAATGGGTATTATAGTGTGTGTGTTTGCATTAAAATGTATTTTATTTTTCCTGAAATTTTGTGCTTGATAAACCGTTACGCACATATCACAAAAAGTTGCAACTAAATTTTTTTTTATTCTACATGGCCTCTGCTTTCAGAAAATATATAATGTTCTGTGGGCTTAAGTAATTTTATGGCCAAAAATGAAAATTTTTACATGTGCAAAAAATGAAAGAAATGACTCTAATGCCAAATAAGTTAAATAGATATTTAGCAACATTTTCATATTTTTAATTGCCTTAGCAAGCATTTAAAACCCTTATATATTGCATTAATGGGTGCTGCATGGTACAGCTTCACGCATACTTTAATGGTAAAAGGTATAGTTATGCTATACTATATACTATACTGTTGCTGTATATAGAGGCCTGTTAGGATTTTAGCCATGCAGAGTTGTAAAGTCAATCACAGACCTACTTTAACAACAACAACAGAGGAGAATTGACACTGAGCCCAACTTCTCTGCTCAGACGCAGATTAACGCTAAAACTAAGAACCTTAACAGATTGTAACTTTAATCTCCCAAGCTCCCTAACCAATTACAAATGGTTTCTGTTGATTCATTGATATATTTTTACTGGGATAGTACAGTTTGTTCCCAAAACACACATGACCCAATCTTTGCGCTTCTTAAAAATATTTCACAGTACTAGGACTGCTGTAGGCATTTACAGAACAATTGTGTAAATTATACTTTTGTTTTATTACCATGTGATTCTTTTTACAGTGCAAGCTTTCTTTAATATGCAATCCAAAAAAGGTGTCCATATCTCATATTATGGTGTTCTACACTTTGTAACAACAGTTTTCTATGGTGCAGATACTAAGGTACCAAGCACTGAATTCACATTTACGAAAATGCCCAATATTGTAGGTTCACAACTTCAGGAGCCATTTAGATTTGTTTATATGACTTTCTACAAGTGGTCCCGCAGAGTCTATGGGAATAATTGCTGCTCTGCCTTGATTTCTGTTATTGGCCATGAACAAGTAACATTTTACAGCAACTTCTAGTTTTACTGTTCAGAAGTATAAAACTAGCCATGGAACCACTGTAACTTCCAGCCTCTTTACCACTAACACAATAACAGTAAGAAATGAACATACTAGTCCCCAAAACAGCCTTGTTCTGTTATTAGTAATGTGAAATTTGGAACGTTATATTTTACCTAATTCACAGGAACAGTGGAATGAGGATGGCTTTTGCCTGGCTACCACCTCGCGGGCAGCAGGCAATAGCTCGGCAGGAGGGATTCTCCTGTTAGCACTATCCATGTTGATGGGGGAATCATGCAAAAAGCACACCGTATATGGTCAGTCGTAATCTGTGCGCAATCTTATACATGAAAACCCCAATTATTGCCAAACAACAGGGAACATGCGATAGAAAACCATACTTTGTATTGTATTTTGAATTTTGTATTGTACTAAAAAGCTCCCAGAACACTGGAAAAAACAAATCCCTGAATACAAATCTTCACTTACTGATAAGGGGAAAATAGCCAAACACTTTCTCACTTTCTGGCAGAGTACAATGCATTGATTGGTACTTGAGCAACTTTGGCCTGAGCATTATTGAGTATATGGGGCCACCATGTAAATATCAACTTTCCAAATGTTTTTGCATAGGAGGGTGCTCCAGAAGCAAGGTGATAACTCTAAGCCTGGGTTTACACCTGTGTGTGTGTGCATGTTCATTAAAGCAGAAGTAAACCCATCGATTTGATAGTTTCAAAAAACAGTTAACATTCCCGGCATGCCGGAAATGCAAGCTGTCACATTGGTTGTGCTCTCACCAAACTGTCAGACCATCCAATGGCTGGTGTTATAATGGATCACATGAGCAGCATCAAGGCGGTTGCAGATTAAACGGAGGCCAAGATGGCAGCTTCCTTGGCTTTACTTCCACTTTAAGGTGCAGTGTGTTTGGGCAACTCATTCATTTTAACAGAGACATATGCAGCAAAAAAAAAAAAAAAAAACCTGATAGAGTCTATAACTCTTGACTGAGGGACTTGCAAAATGTTGACGCTCAAAACCATTGTTCTAGCAACCTAACCAAAGCTAAAATAACCAAGCGACAATTCTCTATTTGTGGTGTCAAATGGCCCAAGCAGCCCCTATATTTTAACAAAACAAACAAAAATAACATACAACTATTATAAAATCAATGCATAAAGTACAATCAATGTATTAACAGAGTCTAGTAACTGATCCAAACCAGGCCCAAGCTCTTTGAAGGCACTGATAATCACAGCCAGACCTGGCTGTATCTGCCAGTGAGAGGCCCCCAGCTGTTACTACACCCCCTCAGGCACAATGATCCACCTACATATTCCCAGATACAGCCCACTAAAGGTAAAGTTACCAATGTAACCTTATTGTTGGGAAGAGAGACCCATACCTAAGATGGGCCCAACTCATAATTCTCTAAAATATTAATACAGCATCGCCTTCAAAGACCCAGCAATCCCTGCCAGTTGCCCTGACATGAAACACCAAACCAAAACACAAAAGCAGGATACATCAAGAACGCGAAACACACAAAAAAGGCAAGAAAAAACACATAAACGACAAAAAGGGTACAACATACCAACAAGTACCCAAACCAACAAGTCCAGGGAAAGAGGGCGGTGAAACCTCTGCAGTGCTGTCACAAGCTCTGACTGAAGCCCGACAAGTCCAGCCTCCTCTCCTCATACTGAAGACCACCTCCTAACCCCTTAAGCCTCCAATCAGGTAAGCAAAATTCCCTATTCATAAGTAAACAAACCCCGCTGTACTTGTCCACCTCTTCTGCAAGCCCCAGTAATGCTGGTCCTCCTCTTAGATTCGCTCAGTTCCCGGGCATATACTTTCCTGCTCTATCCAAAACAAAATAACATGTTTTGGATGGAGATGAACTTTAATGATTTTTTTAATATAAAAATAAAATAAAATATTCTTGTCATGATGCTTCTTCACCGCTGGTTTTAAACCATATTTCTGCAGACAAACACGTTGCAACTGCAAGCATTGCACACGTTTGCAGTGGTTCCCCGCTTGTTGCCTTTAGTGGGCTTTTCGCACGGCACGTGCGAAGTGTTCAGTAGTTTTTGCATGTAAACACCCTCTTTTACTGCCATTAGCAATGTACCCAGTTCAGAACCTCCCTATAGTGGATTTACTGCTACGGCCGTTTTATGCAGAATCCCTTATATACAGTATCTCACAAAAGTGAGTACACCCCTCACATTTTTGTAAATATGTTATTATACCTTTTCATGTGACAACACTGAAGAAATGACACTTTGCTACAATGTAAAGTAGTGAGTGTACAGCTTGTATAACAGTGTAAATTTGCTGTACCCTCAAAATAACTCAACACACAGCCATTAATGTCTAAACCGCTGGCAACAAAAGTGTGTCTTGCCTACAGTCAAGCATGGTGGTGTGAGTGTGATGGCATGGGGCTGCATGAGTGCTTCCAGCATTGGGGAGCTACAGTACTGTGACATACTGCAGCAGAGCATGATCCTCTCCGCTCAGAGACTGGGCAGCAGGGCAGTATTCCACAATAACGACCCCAAACACACCTCCAAGACGACCACTGCCTTGCTAAAGAAGCTGAGGGTAGGACTGGTCAAGCATGGTTTCAGACCTAAACTTTATTGAGCATCTGTGGGACATCCTCAAATGGGAAGGGGAGGAGCACAAGGTCTCTAACATCCACCAGCTCTGCGATGTCGTCATGGAGGAGTGGAAGAGGACACCAGTGGCAACCTGTGAAGCTCTGGTGAACTCCATGCCCAAGAGGGCTAAGGCAGTGCTGGAAAATAATGGTGGCCACACAAAATATAGACACTTTGGGCCCAATTTAGACATTTTCACTTAGGGGTGTACTCACTTTTGTTGCCAGTGGTTTAGACATTAATGGCTGTGTGTTGAGTTATTTTCAGTGGACAGCAAACTTACACTGTTATACAAGCTGTACACTCACTACAGGGTGGGCCATTTATATGGATACACCTTAATAAAATGGGAATAGTTGGTGATATTAACTTCCTGTTTGTGGCACATTAGTATATGTGAGGGGGGAAACTTTTCAAGATGGGTGGTGACCATGGCGGCCATTTTGAAGTCGGCCATCTCGTATCTTCACAGTATAGACAATTGTCTTCAGATGACCCCAAAGATAAAAGTCTAAGGGGGTCAGATCGGGAGACTTTGGGGGCCATTCAACTGGCCCACGACGACCAATCCACTTTCCAGGAAACTGTTCATCTAGGTATGCTCGGACCTGACACCCATAATGTGGTGGTGCACCATCTTGCTGGAACTATGATGTCGGTGATAGGGAATTGCTGGCCATCAAGTCGGCTTTGGAGGAATGGCGGTACCTCCTGGAAGGAGCAGCTCACCCGGTATTGGTTTTTACTGACCATAAAAACCATAAAAAAAACATATGCTGTGAAGATACGAGATGTACCTGAAACTATGGATACTGGAAGCCTGTGCTAGCATTTCTCCTGCGGTGTTGCTATCAGTGTGTGAAGAGTGGGAGAAGAGGGTTGCATTGACAATCCAACACAATGGACAGCACATTGAACACATTTTATAAGTGGTCAGAAACTTGTAAATAACTCATGAAAGAATAAAGTTATGTTAAAACCAAGCACACCATTGTTTTTCTTGTGAAATTCCCAATAAGTTTGATGTGTCACATGACCCTCTTCCTATTGAAAAAACAAAAGTTGGATTCAAAATGGCCGACTTCAAAATGGCCACCATGGTCACCACCCATCTTGAAAAGTTTCCCCCCTCACATATACTAATGTGCCACAAACAGGAAGTTAATATCACCAACCATTCCCATTTTATTAAGGTGTATCCATATAAATGGCGCACCTTGTACTTTACATTGTAGCAAAGTGTCATTTCTTCAGTGTTGTCACATGAAAAGATATAATAAAATATTTACAAAAATGTGAAGGGTGTACTCACTTTTGTGAGATACTGTATATGTGATTCTGCACTGCCACTGCAGGTGCACCGCTTCTGATGTGAATAGTCACAGCAGATGCCCGATCAGAGGGCGCCGGCCAATGGAAGTGTAAACAATGCAGAGCTCTGCCCTGTTGGTAGGGATGTGATGGATTTTAAAATCCAGCACATCCCACCACACTGTGTGCACATAAACCCTGGTTAGGCCCACATTTAACCATTTGATCACCCTAGATGTTTAACCCCTTCCCAGCCAGTGTCATTAATACAGTAACAGTGCATATGTTTAGCACTGATCACTGGTTCCTACAAAGTGTCAAAAGTGTCAGTTAGTGTCCGATTGTGCACTGCAATATCGCAGTACCTCTATAAGTCGCTGATCGCTGCCATTACTAGTATAAAAAAATAAATAGAAATAAAAATTCCAGTATATATACTATAGTTTGTAGACGCTATAACTTTTGCGCACACCAATCAATATATGCTTATTGGGATTTTTACCAAAAAAATGTAGCAGAATGTAGCCTACATTTATGAAGAAATTTGATTTTTTTTATTTTTATTATTGGATGTATTTCATAGCAGATTTCTATTTTTGTAAAAATTGTCGGTCTTTTCTGCATATAGCGCAAAAACTAAAAAACCCAGCGCTGATCAAATACTGCTCTATTTGTGGGGAAAAATGACACAAATCTCATTTATGGACAGAGTTGCATGACCGCACAATTTTTAGTTAAAGTAATGCAGTGCTGTATAGCAAAAAATGGCTTGGTTATAAAGGGGGGTAAATCTTCCGGAGGTCAAGTGTTTTAAGGGAGGAATAGTTGAGAGGGGGTGGTAAAATTTGTCTCGGCTGTGCATTTGTTGTCGTTTAGGAGCATTTGCGTTTTCAAGTGCGCATTGAAAAATGAGCAGTGGGGAATGTTTTGGAAAAATGCTTGTAAAAGCAAATGTCCATAAACTCTCCCAAATGCTTGTGCAATATGAGCTACTATGAGCATTTTTATGCAATTTTTCTGCCACAGGTTCTGAAATTTTTTCTGCTCCTAGTGTGCATGGACCCTAATGTTTTAAAAAACCTGAAGCTCGACATGTACTTTATGCAGCTTAAATACTTAGTAATTTTCCCCTACATCTCTGGACATTCCAAGCTCTTAAGTGATCTGTTTCTGCTGGACTTCCGTTTTTGGACACTAGCCACGTGAAAATTGGGTGTTTTGCTTATGTAAACATTTCCAAGAACTGAGACTACTGGTTCCTTTCTGAATATAATATGTTCAATTTTAATGGTTATATTGTATTTTACATTACACCTTTTTGAGATGCAACTTTTTACAGATATGTTCATTTATAAACTTACAAGGTCGTGCACAAAGAAAAATCCTCAGAACAATTCCTGTATTCTAATTGTTCTCACGCATTTGTTAGAATAAAGCTTTGGTCAGAGATAAGATGTATCATGCGAGATGGGATCTCCAATCGTCCCCCACACTAGACACAGAACTACAAACCTCCATGTGCACTAAACATTTTTCCAAGAGGTTAAAAGACTTTATAGAGGCAACTTTTAGCAAGGTTGAGATCAAAGAAATGAAGCGCACCCAGGGACGGACTGACAACTCATGGGGCCCCGGGCAATAGGAGATCATGGGGCCTTCATGTGTTCCTGCCACACTCAAGCCACACTGCCCACATTACATATATTTGTCCCTACCCCCTTTAGCTGCAGAGGCAGCAGCTGAGGATGTACACTTGTGGCAGAAAATATACCCCCTGTTGCTTTTGGTGGGTGATCACGACCCATTCAAGTGAATAGGGCCCGTCTGCAAACACCCTGCAACCATGTGCAATGCACGCAGTTGCAGCGTGCTGGTATGGGATCCAAGGGGTTAAAGCAGGTGATGAGGGGGCAATACAACGCCTCCTTATAACTTGCTTTAACCACCTGGTCGCTGTACTGCACAAGGTAGCACGGTCTTTGCAGAGCAGTCCCATTCACTTGAATAGGTCACACTTGGCAGGCACTACATTTGCCAAGCGTAACAGGGTGTATAATTCCTGCTACGGCTGCAACATGTGTACACCCCTGACCACTGCACTGCATGGGGTGTGGTTGGGGTGGGGGTAAAAACAGGGCTAAACTTTGAGGTTTTACCACCCCAAACTGTGAATGTAAACAAGCCCAAGTTGGTTTTAAGGGAGCCCCTGGGATGAGGACAGAAAGGGACCCCTGGGATGAGGACAGAGAGGGGACAATGGGATGAGGGCAGAGAGGGACCCCTGGGATGAAGGCAGAGAGGGACCCCTGCGATGAGGGCAGAGAGGGACCCCTGAGACAAGGGCAGAGAGGAATACCTGTGATGAGGGCAGAGAGGGACCCCTGCAAGAGAGGGGCCCCTGGGATGAGGGCAGAGAGGGGGCCCTGGATTGAGGACAGGGAGGGGGCCCTGGGATGAGGACAGACAGGGGGCCCTAGGATGAGGACAGAGAGGGTCCCCTGGGATGAGAACAGAGAGGGGGCCCTGGGATGAGGACAGAGAGGGACCCTTGGGATGAGGGCAGAGAGGGGGCCTTGGGATGAGGACAGAGAGGGGGTCCTGGGATGATGACAGAGAGGGGGCCCTGGGATGAGGACAGAGAGGGGACCCTGGGACGAGGACAGAGAGGGGGCCCTGGGATGAGGACAGAGAGGGGGTCCTGGGATGAGGACAGAGAAGGACCCCTGGGATGAGGACAGAGAGGGACCCCTGGGATGAGGACAGACAGGGGGCCCTAGGATGAGGACAGAGAGGGGGCCCTAGGATGAGGACAGAGAGGGGGCCCTGGGATGAGGACAGAGAGGGGGCCCTGGGATGAGGACGGGGGGCCCTAGGATGAGTACAGGGGGGCCCTAAGATGAGGACAGAGAGGGGACCCCTGGGATGCGAGCAGATGGTGGCAGGTGGCATCTCTTTGATTGGGGGGGAGCAATAGGATATGTGCTGGGAGGATGCTTTTGGAGGGTAAAGGACTTGTGCTAGTGGGTGTGGGCGTTCGAATTGAAATCTCCCCCACTTGCACAAGTCACCTACCCTCCAAAAGCACCCCCCAGCACATATCCTCTTGCCCCCCATCACTTCTCCATGTGTGCATTCCTGTTACCTGCACCCCCCTTCCTGTTTACTGTGCCTCCCCTCCATCCATAAACTATGCACAGACAGACCACAGATAGCAGATTTATCAGTTATCAGTTATCATTATGTAAGATCTCTCCTACCCGGCTCCTCCTCCTGTCTGTGTACCGAAGAGGAAGAACCTCAGAGAGCTCTGTGTGGTGTGCAGGCTCAGGAGAGAGAGATGTCAGTGTTGGCTCTTACAGAGGGGGGATAGCTGTGTGAGGGAGCCCAGGCACCTCACAGGAGATGCGGGGAAGGTGTCCTGAGTGCCCAACACTAGCAAGCCCCTCTCAGGCCAGTTACATAAGCTCTGGTATAAGCACAGATTCCGGAATGCAGCCACTCTCATAAGGCCCCCTACTGGCCCCAGGCCCTTTGGGCAGTGCCTGAGTGCCCTAATGGTCAGTCTGCCCCTGAGTGCACCGTTAAATATATGGAGTGGTATGCTAAGACCCAAAATGCCAATACTCCGGGGGCTCTACAAATTACATGAAATGTAATATTATGTCTTTTGTTTTTAACATGTATAGGGTGGCAACATGACCCTTATTATCCTTCTATCCTATTACCATATAAAAATGTCTATTTTTTCCCTTGCTATCAAGATTGATAGGTCTTACTCATTCATCATGTGCCCACTATGTCTCCAATTACATGTGCTAATGAAACAGTGTAACATTCAGAGCTGCTATATACAGGCGGTCCCCTAGTTACAAACATCCGACTTACAAACGACTCCTACTTACAAACGGAGGGAGACAAAAGGAAGTGAGAGGAAATCTACCCCTAGGAACTCTTGTAAGAGTTGTTATGGGAAAAAGGTGTCTCCATTGATGCTTTATCACCAAGGTTTGTTTCCACAACAACGCAACATTTTCAAAATCCAATTATCTTTGGGACAGGAAGTGAGGTGAAATCTTCTGAACAGAAACATAGACAGCAATACAAACATTACAGGGGTGTTACCCCTTCCCTATGCTATCCAAAAAGCTTAAAAATTGTTTTTTTTGGCTTAAGCTACACTTAAAAATTGTACCTGTTCCGACTTACACACAAATTCAGCTTAAGAACAAACCCACAGTCCCTATCTTGTTTGTAACCCAGGGACCACCTGTAATTGTAAACATACTCAGGTAGCATTACCTACACTGATTCTTGCATATGAACAGATTATGTCCATTTGAAAAATAAGAAAAATCAATAAAAAATGTTACATGCATGCCAGGTCATTATATATGAAAATAGGGGCAGCTATATTTACTCATCATACCGCATATATCCAGTGCTACACAGTTGTTTCACTTTACTGCTCCTTCTCACAATGGATGTCTGAGCTACCAGACTTGTAAACAATGCACTCCTTGTGTGGCTGCAATCTTATCTTGAGTCACTGACAGCTCCCTCTAGTGACTAATCTACAAATCTATACATTTAATACAATAACACCCCCACGGTGGGGGTGGGGGGCTATATACTCTGCTGATGCTGCATACCCCTATCTGATTATGCTGTATACCCCTACCTGCTGATGCTGTATACCCCTATCTGCTGAGGCTGCTGTATACCCCTATCTGGAGATGCTGTATACCCCTATCTGGTGATGCTGTTTACTCCTATCTGGTGATGCTGTATACTCCTATCTGGTGATGCTGTATAACCCTATCTGGTGATGCTGTATACCCCTATCTGGTGATGCTGTATACCCCTATCTGGTGATGCTGTATACCCCTAACTGGTGATGCTGTATACCCCTATCTGCTGATGCTGCTGTATACCCCTATCTGGTAATGCTGTATACTCCTATCTGGGGATGCTGTATACTCCTGACTCAATGAGTGAAATCTATAAGGGGTGGGTCTAATAAGACATGGGAGTAGCCAAAAAGTAAGGGCGGGGTCTGGCACCCCCATCCTAAAATTTCACCTGCCGCCACTGGATGTGCATGAGTGCTTTGCCTGTCCAGGACTCTCCCTCCTCATTGGCTGAGACACAGCAGCGGCACCATTGTCAATCAAAGTCAGTCAGCCAATCAGGAGAGAGAGGGGTGGCGGGGCCGAACTGTGGCTCCGTGTCTGAATGGACACAGGGAGCTGCGACTCGGCTCGGGTGCCCCCATAGCAAACTGCTTGCAGTGGGGGCACTTGATAGGAGGGAGGGGCTAGGAGCGCCGGCAAGGTACCCGAGAAGATGAGGACCCAGGCTGTTCTGTGGAAAACCACTGTACAGAGCATGTAAGTATAATATGTTTATTATTTTTAAAGAAAAAAAATGAAAATTTAATATCACTTTCATGTAAAAATTGCACTAAAAATACAGTTTAGTCTCCCTTAAAAGTGTGTATAAAGCCCCTGTATTTTTCTTTTCTGTCTCAGTGATTTTCTTTCAATTGCAAAGGTGGACATATCCCCTCAGACAGTTATCACTAGAACAGATGTTCCAGTTGGAACATTTCTTCTCACTTTCTGATCATGTGGCAACTAAAAAAAAAATATTTCCCATTGGAAACCATGGTCACCAGGATCAATTGAGAGAATAAATCTACACATCACAGATACAGATGGTGATAAAAATGGGTATGTGACCCTATCCTACCACATGCTATCCATAACTAAAAAAAAGTTTGGATTTGACATACACTTGAAAAGAACCCTCCAATGTCACAAAAATGATATAACATATTAAACTGCTATAAATAGCGTTTTGTCATTTAAGGCTAATAAAATGCTGTTTCATTGCAATCTGCAAACGCTATAATTTTCTGCACATGCCAAGAAATTCAAAGGTCACTTTCCTGCAATGTGAAAACTTAGGACACTCTATACAATGCATGTGTACAGAATACTCCCAGAAACCCCATTCCCTGCTGAAACGAATGGTTCTCTACATTTACCATTTACTGTATAGCGCTGGTCAAATTAAAAGTATCCTCTGCAATAGTTCTTTGGAACTTAATCTGCTTTCTCTTCAGACCAGTGTAAAATGCAAATCTATTGTAGAATAACTGTGTAGGACTATTTTCTTACTGTATCCAGCCAACTCAAACATGAAAGCACGGTGGGACAAAATATGAAACACATACATTTTCAAGCAAGTATGGCACCCTTCACATACAGGAGTCAAATGTACCCAACAAAGCGACCCTGCTACTTCTGTCTACATGAACCAACCATATAGCTTTTACTGTTTGCCACCAAAAGTCATGTTTTAGTCTTTTGGGGTATATTTGCTGCCACGTAGGGCATAAATGTTTAAGTAATATGGTTTCTACCAGCCCTGATCAATATTTGATCTACAGCTTCTGTTGGTTGAACCAAAACTGTATCCAGCCAACTCAAACATGAAAGCATGGTGGGACAAAATATGAAACACATACATTTTCAAGCAAGTATGGCACCCTTCACATACAGGAGTCAAATGTACCCAACAAAGCTACCCTGCTACTTCTGTCTACATGAACCAACCATATAGCTTTTACTGTTTGCCACCAAAAGCCACGTTTTAGTTTTAGCCACGTAGGGCATAAATGTTTAAGTAATATGGTTTCTACCAGCCCTGATCAATATTTGATCTACAGCTTCTGTTGGTTGAACCAAAGCTTGCTGTGATTTTCAGCCAGTTAGATAGGAAAGTATTAACTTGGCTAATGGAATTACGACATGTATGGGAAACCTAAAGTAGCTTTCTTTGTACCATTTCATGTGCTAACAAGAAATTTTCTCACCCATAAGAAGCTTCTATGACCTCTACCGAATGTAATTATACAACCGATGTTCATATTACCAATTATGAAAGAACAACTATAATTAGGGATTGAAATACCCAAAGCAAATTGATTCATGATGAGTCTTCAACACAAAGACCTTTCCAAAATCTACATCCAACACAGAGCAATAGGCTGTTTATTACTTCTTAACTAACCCTTTATTGCTAACATGAAATGTCAAGTGTGTTCAGTCATTCATGTGAAAGAGTAGACACAAATTGGAATAGACAGTGAACTTAAACCATTCCTTGGATGCCTCACTGACTCTGAACTATGAAATGTAACTCAGAACAATAAAAAGTGATAAGAGGTTACACAAATATTTCTGCAGCACATATAATAAAATAAAATGAAATGCTTTTTGTTCTTTCAGCCATTCATAGAAAATTTTAGCTATCGTTTCCAAAAACATTTAATTTGATATAATTTTGGGTAACTCTACCCCACTTTTTCATAAATTCTCTTTTCATTAGTAGTAATTAGTAGCATTAGTAGTAAGAACAATGTAAACCTGTCATAGGGCCTGTATCAGACTTATGCCCATCAACACAAGACAAAAACCCTGTCAACACCAGCCCTAAAACATAATCCCATGTTGCATTCTCTTCTTGTTTTTAACCCAGATGTATTTTTTCTATTTTTCTGAATTTTCTATTCTTGGACCCCGTATGAGGACCCATCACCATTTATGTATTGAATTGCAGTGTACTGAAAAAAGTCTTGCATTTTATGATTCAAGTCAGTTGAAAAGGGGTCCGAATTTGATAAATAAAAAAAAATCTGTGTTTGCTGACCTTCTTTTGAAATTGTTAAAGTGTATGTAAAACTTTAAGATTTTATTTTAGTTTTGCAAAGAGAAGAAGAGATTTGGAACCCCATAAGGATTGTATTGCTAGCTCTGCCTTGCTTGGCTGATTCTTCAACTACATTAGCCCAGGCATTGTCACAGGACAGAAAACAATGGGAAATCCCAAATTTTATGGCTAGTGTCAGAACAAAAATAGGGGACAGTTTCTTAGAGGGGTCTAAGAGGGGAAATCTCTTGCTTTATGGATATTTCCTCTTACATCCTGATATGTCTCTGGGACGGGAAGTGAAGGTAAATCCTCCCAATAGGACACGGACAGCAAAAAATAAACTGACAGGGTTTTAACTCTTTCCATAACTACCGAAGGGTGTAAGACCAGATTTTGAGCCCCATATTCAACTACTGGTCTAGTAAAAATACTTATTCACTGTATATTGATTAATAGCTAGACATGTCAAAATCTATGCAACAATGGATGGAGTCCCATCACCCCTCTCACCAACATCTAATATAAATGGGCCCTTAAGTCCCAGAGGGCCCTTGTGTAATTGCATAGTCTACAAAAATGGTATGTCCATCCTTGCAAACACTTATGATTTCTCTCTATCTCTGGCTTTAATATTTCTAAATCACTGTCCCCCACCCCAAGCATGTGACTTTAAAACTTTAGGTCACTGACCCAATTTACAGCCAGGCAATTAGCATTTTTAGAAGGATAGTACAGCAACATACAGTATTTATCCAGTATCAAGTTTCCTTTAAATGTGCAGTATACAAAAATACTGCTTCCGTGATTTATTTCATTGCTGTTATTTAAATACAGAGTGTTGTAGTATACTAAAAACAGACACAAATGAGCTAAACATATATATTAAAAATTCCATCTAAGGCCCTGGTTTCTCAGTTTATGTATCTAGCAAATCCAGAATATACTCAAGCAGGACAGCAGCAGTTATGGCAGACTAGCAGCTGAATAAACATGCACTTGTTGCGTGACTGTATTTTACATCCAATGCTCCTTTTGTTGCCTGGCTCAAAAACTGGAAGACACTTATTTAGAAAAAATTCAAGTCAACATGATTTATTATTGTTTTCACCCAATTTAAAGTTCATTAGAATACTGCATACTGCTATGCCAATAAAGCTCCAATAACGTGGTCATAGGGGTGGAGAGTGGAAAATCAGCTTCCAGGTTTTTTTTTGTCAAAGCTTAACCATTTCAGCCCCCTTAATGACCAGAGCACTTTTTGCGATTCATGACTGCGTCGCTTTAACTGACAATTGCGCAGTCGTGCGACGTTGTACCCAAACAAAATTGACTTCCTTTTTTTCCCCCCACAAATAGAGCTTTCTTTTGGTGGTATTTGATCACCTCTGCGTCCCTTCTGATCACCGCTATAAACAAAAAAAGAGCGTCAATTTAGAAAAAAAAAACAATATTTTTTACTTTTTGCTATAATAAATGTCCAAAAAAAAATTAAAAAAAAACAAATGTATTCACCAGTTTAGGCCAATATATATTCTTCTACTTATTTGTGGTTAAAAAAAAATAGCAATTGGCATATATTGATTGGTTTGCGCAAAAGTTGGCCCGGGTTACCAACCATGAGAATTAATTTATGGCATTTTTACTATTTTTTTTTTTTACTGGTAATGGCAGTGATCTGTGATTCTTATTGGGACTGCGATATTGCGACGGACAGATCGGATATTTTTGACACTTTTTTGGGACCATTGACATTTATACAGCGATCAGAGCTAAAAAAAAACACTGATTACTGTATAAATGTCACTGGCAGGGAAAGGGTTAACCTGCAGGTGGCAATCAAGGGGTTAACTGTGTTCCCTAGGCGTGTTCTAACTGTGTGGGGGCTGGGCTGGCAGGGGCATGACAGATCTAACTGATCCCGGTGACAGGGATCAGTAGATCACTGTCACACCATCTGACATAGCGGTGAACCACCGTGTTTACATCTGCGGTTCCCCACTTTTCTGCTGTACCAGCCGATCGCCAGCAGACATCGAGTCCACCCGACCCGCGTCCCCCGCTCAGGGATCGTGCGGCAGGCACGAGAGTGCACCGCCTGTGGTGCGTGCTTGCCCCCCCAGCTGCGCATGCACGAATCGCCGTTTATAGACGCGATTTGCATACAGCTGCCACTTGCAGCATTAAATGTACGTGAGGTGGTTGGC
The DNA here is from genome assembly GCA_018402905.1 of Glandirana rugosa. NCBI lineage: Eukaryota > Metazoa > Chordata > Amphibia > Anura > Ranidae > Glandirana > Glandirana rugosa. The sequence goes on along the minus strand of BLSH010096972.1, from coordinate 1,395,442 downwards.
AACTGGTTAACTGAACAAGCTGAAGTTAGAAGCTGATTTGGTACCATGCACATCTGCATCAGAATTTCCATTCTCCAGTTTTAGTAAATCAATCAACCATAGAATGATGGAAAGGAATAGAAAAATGTCATTATTAGAAAGAAGATAAAATCTATCTTCTGTAGTCAAAAACGTCTTTTTATTCCCACACAACATTATAGAGTAAAAGATAAATTCTGTGATTTAGTGATGATCATTAATCATTATCATTGATTTATAGGTTTATCAATAAATTCTGACTAGTAACCATGAATGTGTGCACCAAGCTCTAAATAGCAGCTAAATCTTTCATTAATTGGAATGGTAATTTTGTAAATTTTACTAATTGAAATAAAATGTTGCCAAACATATGCACAAAAAATTAATACAAAAGCATTGGTCACAATTAATTCTTTACACTAGCACTTTAAATTGAAACTCTCTGGGGACTGCTACACTTTTGTAGCCAAATTCCTCTTTCCTCTTCAGCTGTCCTTATTTTCGATCTAAATTATAAAACTCTGTGAAAAAAATACTATTTATCTACCAAATACTAGTCTACATTATTTAATTTGTTATTTTGTAAGACCAGTATAAAAGAAAAGTATTGGCTGAAAAAAATTAACTTGTGGGTTTAACCAATCGTTTTTTGCGTAGAGTTTTCTTCATGGACCCTGTACTTAGGGGATAGCAGGAGCATGTCTTTTACCTATATAGTTTGTGCTAAAAAGAGTCACAGGCTTGGTTCAGACATGCTGCGACTGCGGCTCACAGCAGGGGGTCCAATGCGTCCCTGTTCTATGATTCAGGTATGAATCAGGTCCCAATTTTTGCCTGAATTTGCACCTGATTCTGAACAAAAGAAGCACAGGACCCTTTCCAAACAGGGACACCGGAGGTGTGTGAACCAGCTCCATTGAGAGCCGGGCACACTCTTCTGTCATGCGAATTGGATGTGGTGAAACCCACATCCAATTTGCATATGTGTAAACCCAGCCTATAAGTTGAGTAGTGGTAGTGTCAGCAACATAGGCCAGTAAGGAATTACTTCCATACACTGTGCTGTTAACTAATTATTGACAAATGCACGTAATTCTTTAAAAAAATTGCAGGGTATATAGGTAGGAGAGACCTTAGTACAGTTAAAAAAAACGAAAAAAAAAAAACATGTGCCACTGGTGGGTATCTCCATAGAGGGCAAAAAAAAGTTCTCTTTAATTCCTTCCTCCCCAGCAGCACACACTCACTTTTACTTCACTCCCTCATCATTCTGTTTGGCTGACAGGGGCAGAAGAAGCCACCCTGTATAAGTAACATGTTGCTCAAATCATAGCTTACACAGGAGTATGGAGTCTCCCCATGTGACTGTGCTGGTGTTTGATATACAGCATGACCCAGTGGTCACTCGGAGTAAGTCTTTCTTTTTTTAGGGCTTCCTCAAACAGCTCACCTAGCTAGTACTATTTAATCCCTAAACAAAGACAACTTGACATATCCTTTGGTTTCCCTGTAAATATTAGTGAATTTGTCAACAGTGTTGGGTGTGTAAAATGCAAAGTATAGAGCAGGGTTTCTTAACCAGGTTCCATGGAACCCTATGGATCCTCCAGAGGTTGCTAGGTGTTCCTTGAGCACTGAGGAATTTTTTGTCTCTAAGATAAGTTTCCACTGACACCATTGACATTTTAGCTATCTGTAAGGGGGTAATTCTTCTCAGTGACTACAAGTGTAAAGGGCATTCTTCTTGACCCTCACACTAATATATCATGAGTTGTAGATATAGTCATTTTTACCAGGGGTTCCTTGATACTGTTACGTTATTTCAAGGGTTCCTCTGTGCTGAAAAGGTTGAGAAAAGCTGGTATAGAGCATGTTTCATAAACAACTAGATGAAAACGACATCTGCAAAAACGTTAACTGCTTGGCCTATGTGCACATCATAAACTACTAAAAAATGCAAACATTTGTAATTGCTACAGAACTACTGGATACTAGATACATATAGATATTTTCAGCTGAGCTGAGTGTAGCTAAATTGCAGATGCTACTGATTTTGACCAATTTGACAGCTCAGGGGTTGGCTTGCTGACTAGTCACTATTTCTAAACTGTTACAATTGCATTCAATTATTTAATTTAGTGTAAACCTACTGCCCAAAAACTGGAACAATGAATACAGAAATCAGTTATATTGAGGCCATCTTTTAACTAAAAGAAATCAAGGCACATCTGCTTTCAGCCCTAGATCCAATCTCTGTCCAAATCTCACTGCTTTAACCTCTGTAAAAATCTCCTAAATTCGCCCCTTCTGAAATGACCTCCACAAAGCTACTAAAGCCGGCCATAGACAGTTCAAATCTTTGAACCATGTATGGGCAGGCTGAATGTACCCAAGTTGATTGATGGCTCCATGGGAGGGATTCCCCCATCAACACTGACTGTGTTGATGGGGGAATTGAGCGATTTCCTTTTTTATGGCCAGCCTAATTCATTTCCTTGTTATGTCTTGCCTTGACTTTTGCAACTCCCACCTCACTGGTCTACCTCTACAATGGCTATCCACCTTCAGTCATGAATGCTGCTGACAGACTCATCTAGAATGAAGAATCCAATTGGGCGCTTCCATATAGGTATTGGTGATGTATAAATAAATAATCAAGCATCTTGATGCTATATGGTAGATATCAGATAGTGGATCTGGTGCTAGATTGATAGACCAATCATAGGGTAATCCAGGAAATTATTAAAAAGATTATTTATTTATATATCACCAATACCTATATGGAAGCGCCCAATAGGATTTGTCTTTCTTCGTGGTTTATGCTCTTTCCCCAAAGCACATCCGGGCTGCACACCAAGCAGGTTTTTCATAACTATTTCTTCATATAAAGGTCTCTGTGATTAGTGCCAAATCCTGTTGTTTGACAGACTCATCTACCTTACCAACTGCTGCTAATGTCTACATCGGCTTTTGCTCACCCAACAAATAAAATTCAAAATACTTACAGCAACATACAAAGCCTTCCACATCTCTACCCTGGGTTACATCACAAACCTCATCTCAAAATATTACTCAGACCATCCTCCTAACTCCTCCCAAGAGCTCCACCAACTCATCCCTCACAGTTACCTTTTCTATCACTTTCCCTTCCGTTTTAGATTGTAAGCGCTCAAGAACAGGGACTCCTTACCTTCTTTTATCAAATTGTATTGCAACTGTACTGTCCCCCTTTATTTTGCAAAGTGATGCACAAACTGTTGGCAGTATATAAATCCCATATAATAATATTTGACAATAACTTTTCAAACATCCAATTTTCTGCGCAGAGACTGGAACTGGAATTCATATTCAAGAATGGTATTTGTAGCTCTGTACAAAGTAACTTTATTTTTTATGTAGGCCCTTAGGCCGATACACCAATAGGCCAGGAGGTGGTTATGATGCATTTTGATTCCGGACTGAAGTATGCAATTACCGTAGAAATGGCACCACATGTATCTAGCAGTAATGCCGAGATATTTTTCTTTTGTACATTACTGTAGCTGTAAAAGAAAGATACATTTTTTCCAACATCTTTCAGATGTGTATTTAGAAAGCAAAACACTTGGGAATGTACAGAGAATAATCTTGTCTGTAGCACATTCTACAACAGACCC
>BLSH010096972.1:1373259-1390988 GCA_018402905.1 Glandirana rugosa | reverse complement strand
CTCTACGTACCTTGTGGACAAGTAGTTGGTACGTCCGTTTGTGTAGGTCTCGTGACCGTATGACATATGATGTGGGTACATTTGTTCCGAAATCAACAGGTTTCGATAGTATACTCACTACCTTCTCTAATGAATCGTGTCACCTTCGATGTTCAGTGTTAAACCTCGAATGTCTCCCGATTGGAAGACTACCTTGATACTCCCTCGTTTCCCATTCCATTTATGCCCGTCGAACACCCCGACAAGAAAAGAAACGAACCCCTTTCGTGTCCAAGTGAAATTATATACGTTATACGGGGAGACGATGACGGATAAAACAAAAGCAAGAATTTTCTGGTAGAGAACGAATCATGACAACAGGCATATCTAAAAATAATGAAATTCAAAATAGGCAGTAGCAGAGGGGCATATTGCATATATTAAAGTGAACCTGTGCTTTCCCCAAGCAAAGAAAAGAACAGCCCCACAAGCTGCCCGTATTTACCTTACCCTTTGCTCCCTCATAGTTCCATCAGAAGGTTAGCCCTCTGTAAGCTCCAAATTGTGACTTGTAGCTTCCACTGTGCTAAGTAATCTCTTCCATCACTCATATGATAGCTTTGGACAACTAAAGCCTTGTTTACATGGGTGTAGTATACAGTATGCCAGTGCTCTGGATGTGTTTGCCTGCATGGTTGATGAACAGGTGTTCCATGCATCTCAGTGCAGGCAGTCCCATCCTGCATGGACACAGCCACTGCTTCCTAGTGAAAATAAAGGAAAAAGAGCTTGAGGAAAAAAACTCATGCAGACACCCCATCTAAGGACTGGTAAGTTGCAGTGCTGTATATAACATACTTGTTTTAGGCTTGTTTATGTCTTCTGTTCCAATGACAACTGTAAAATACTGGATTTCCCATTTTCTCAAAGACAAAGGTCACCAAAACAAAAAGAGAGGCTGACTCTATCCTATGGACAACGATAAAACCTGACAGATTTTCTAACACTTCCAAATTCACTGCAAGATTTAAAAAAAAAAAATGTTTTATCTTTATATATTTTAATGCTGCTTGGTATTAACTAGTGACATGGGGAACCCCAAGACCTCCCTGTAGTTTAAATAGCATTTGTCTGGCCACACTGGGCCTGGTATTTACCCAAATGAAACTGAGTATTTTAGTTGGAAAAAGAGCAGAAAACATCGCACAAAAGTGAGTACACCCCTCACATTTTTGTAAATATTTTATTCCATCTTTTCACGTGACAACACTAAAGAAATTACAGCAATGTAAAGTAGTGAGTGTACAGCTTGTATAACAGTGTACATTTGCCGTCACCTCAAAATAACCCAACACACAGACATTAATGTCTAAACTGCTGGCAACAAAAGTGTGTACACCCCTAAGTGAAAATGTCCAAATTAGCCCCAATTAGCCATTTTTAGTCCAAATTGGGCCAAAGTGTCAATATTTTTTGTGGTCACCATTATTTTCCAGCACTGCCTTAACACTCTTGAGCATGGAGTTCACCAGAGCTTCACAGGTTGCCACTGGAGTCCTCTTCCACTCCTCCATGACGACATCACAGAGACCTTGCGGTTCTCCACCTTCTGTTTGAGGATGTCCCACAGATAGGGTTTAGGTCTGGAGACATCCTTGGCCAGTCCATCACCTTTACCCTCAGCTTCTTTAGCAAAGCAGTGGTCAACTTGGAGGTGTGTTTGGGGTTGTTATCATGTTGGAATACTACCCTGTGGCCCAGTCTCCAAAGGGAGGGGATCATGCTCTGTTTCAGTATGTCACAGTACATGTTGGCATTCATGGTTCCCTCAACTGTAGCTCTCCAGTGCTGGCAGCACTCATGCAGCCCCACACCATGACACTCCCACCACCATGCTTGACTGTAGGCAAGACACACTTGTCTTTGTACTAAGTTTATCTTGGTCTCATCAGACCACAGGACATGGTTCCAGCAATCCATGTCCTTAATCTGCTTGTCTTCAGCAAACTGTTTGCAGGCTTTCTTGTGAATCTTCTTTAGAAGAGGCTTCTTTCTGGGAAGACAGCCATGCAGACCAAGTTGATACAATGTACGGCGTATGGTCCGAGCACTGACAGGCTGACTCCCCACCCCTTCAACCTCTGCAGAAATTCTGGCAGCACTCATATGTCTATTTCCCAAAGACAACCTCTGAATATGATGCTGAACACGCCCACTCAACTTCTTTGACCATGGCAAGGCCTGTTCTGAGTGGAACTTGTCCTGTTAAACTGCTGGTAAGGTCTTGGCCATCGTGCTGCAGCCCCGTTTCAGGGTCTTGGCAATCTTCTTATAGCCTAGGCCATCTTTATGTAGAACAACAATTCTTTTTTCAGATCCTCAGAGAGTCCTTTGCCATGAGGTACCATGTTGAACTTCCAGTGACCAGTATGAGAGAGTGAGAGCGATAACACCAAACTTAACACACCTGTTTCCCAATCACACATGAGGCCTTGTAAAACGAACGAGCCACATGACCCCAGGGAGGGAAAATGGCTAATTGGGCCCAATTTGGACATTTTTCACTTAGGGGTGTACTCACTTTTGTTGCCAGCGGTTTAGACATGAATGGCTGTGTGTCTCACTAGCTGTACACTCACTACCTTACATTGTAGCACAGTGTAATTTCTTCAGTGTTGTCACATGAAAAGATATAATAAAATATTTACACAAATGTGAGGGGTATACTCACTTTTGTGAGATACTGTAAGCTTAGGCAGCATAAACATCTTAACTAAGAAAAAAGGTATCATTGCCATTACAACAAACCCTGAGAGTGACATATTGGGCAGGGTAGATGGACTGATACAAAGTGTCATACAGTGTTATACATGTTAGTCAGATGACTACTCAAGCTTGTTGGGATTGGCACGTAAACTTAAAATTATCTTGAATTTGCCGGGACATGTAAGGAGGAAGGTTAATCTTTAGGACTTTAAATTTTTAACTATTCACATGGAGCCCCAAAAGCAACACAAACTGTTCCAGGAGATGGAAGAAGTTGGATAAAGATACAACTGGGTTAGTAAGCAATAACATTTTCCGTGAACATACACAATTCGTGATGATATTCCAATAACATCTGGTATCATCTTAGTAAAAGTCCCAAGGCTTGAATAGATAATGTAAATAGCAAGGGAGAAAGGGGGCAGCCATGTGGTCCCTTCCAGATAAACTTTTCATCATGTCTAAAAGCTATAGTGGCTGATGTTAGCACTACCTTCCCTACCTCATTTTATACTTTTTGTGGTTGGTCACCCTGGTATATTGTTTCAGAGTGCTATTTCTATTGCTGAACATGGCATATTTAGACTGAATGAAGTTTACGATGCATATGTGGGAGGTGCACTGGATGATGACAAAGGCTTTGCAGTAGAGGCTGTGTAGTACAGGGCAGAAGACCTCTGAGAAGTAGGGTCACTGGTAAGTGCAGCTAAATACATTCTGAATAGGCCTACTATGGGTATCAAAAAGTAAAAAATATTACTGCACAGGTGATTATAACCTAAGTGAAATAAAGCTGCTTGCAATATCCCAACATAACCAATTGTGCAAAAACATACATAATAAAAATTGCAGAGCTAAACAAATTAAGTTCAAAGCAAATCATTAAAAAATGGTCCATATAGTGCTTGAACACTAAAGTGCATAGGGACAGCTGAAAAAAAGTTCATTGAAATAATGTCCAAACAAATGTGATTGTTTAGATCAGGGGTCCTCAAACTATGGCCCTCCAGTTGTTCAGGAACTACAATTCCCATCATGCCTAGTCATGTCTGTGAATGTCAGAGTTTTACAATGCCTCATGGGATGTGTAGTTCCGCAACAGCTGGAGGGCCATTGTTTGAGAATCCCTGGTTTAGATGAATATCTACCTGATGCACCTCCACCATGATAATAAACAGGATGTAAGCTTACCAGATCTCTAGATTCCACGTTATAGGAGTCTAGACAGGCATTTAAATAATGATCCAGCACTCAAAGCGAATCCCTCAGTGGTTAGACCAGAAAGGAAGGTAACATGGCTGGCCAAACAACCCCCTGGTGTTCTTCAAACATGACCAATAAGGAAGAAAAAGTGGGTCCACATAGTGTAAACCCGTAAAACACTTTTGTTTTGAGAAAAGGTTACTAAACACTTACAGCAATCCATTGAATAGTCAACGGTTACAATGGTAGTTCCCGGGATAAAAACGACTTGTATGCAAGCTCAATTGGAGCGATTAGTTCAGACATAGACTACGTTGAGTATCAATGTGGCTATTGTTTAGCAAAATGGTAAATACATTTTTTTTATTATCAGTAAGCAGTAAAGTTCTTTTGTAGTCATATAATGAATTACAAAAATGACAGCAGAATTGTCGGGCCTTCGTCACTTTTAACAACTTGTGATTTCACAACAGAACTAGACTACTGCCGTATAATATAGACATGATCAGTTCCAAGTACCTATCACAATTCTGTCAAATACACTTACTTTTGACATATTCTTTCTTGTTAATTACCTCTGCCAAAGAAAATGCCTAAACCAGACATCCAAGCCAATGTTAATTTTCTGGGACAGCAATTTATTTTCATGTATGCAATTAATATTTCAGTATTATATTAAATCCAAGAAAATGAAAGAAGAACAAGAGATAGAAACTGTTGGAAATTATCTGTAAAGATGATTGCAAATCAAAAGTAAGTAGAGAGAGCCACTAGGTATCCGTGATATGATCTCCACAGAGACATATCATGTATTATTCATTACATTATTGCTCACTCCAAAATCTATTTGAAAAATATTTTTTAGGATGCTGCTTAATATTGGCTTATCCGGTTTATATGATATGCCAGTTGGGTAGGCAGATGACTTACCTCTGCCAAAAATCACAAGCTATTCATATAAAATGCTCACAGTTTTCTTAGTCTGATCAAATACATTTTGCAACTGTTAAACATAGAGTTTCAAGCAGCATAACTTGAGGCAGTGATACTTAACGTATCAAGGTTCATTATCTTCAGCTAGGACACAAGCTGTTTTTGTGGTTAAAGCATAACTGTACCTTTAAAACACATTGGATCTCTTGTGAAATTCTGGTATTCCAGACAACTGTTACTTCTATCTCTTATTTGCCTGTGAGAGCAATCATTGCAAACCCAGACCATCAGCTTATCTGCTGTCTGTGTGCGAATGCTTTGCTGCATTCAGAGGTGGCTAAATGCTGTCTCTGAATGCAGCAACAGTCTACAGCAGGGTTAGGCAACCTGGGGCCCTTCAGCTGTTGCAGAACTACAAGTCCCATCATGCCTCTGGGAGTAATTGTAACTGCCAGCCTTGCAATGTCTCATGGGAAATGTAGTTCCACAACAGCTGGAGGGCTACTGGTTGCCTACCCCTGGTCTACAGTCTATGCTATGGCCACATACAAAACTGGCTGACTACCTACGGTCAGTTCGTGTTTGACCAAATACACCAACCCTGGATGCAAACTGGCTTTGTCCAGGGTTGGTATTCGCATATAACTGCTCAGATCAGCGATTATATGCAGACAACAGAAGTGCCTTTCATTGATTCGTACAGAGTAAAAAGTAGAGCCCAGACTGGGAGAGGAAAGGTCAGTGCTCTGAGCCAATCAAGTTCTGCTGCATGCACATGTGCAGATGAGTAACATGCTGACTGAAAGAGAGAGGACTACTTTAGTCTGTTGCGCTCCCGTCTCTGTCCAGTCATAGACTGGGGCTGTAAAGTAACCAAGCTGTATAGGCGGGATGGGCAGAATTAAAAATCAATTGGCAAGAAAACACTTGCCATATGTATTTTAACTGTATATTTAACCTAGAGTTATAGCGGAACTTAACTGTATCTGAGCATCACAAACTGGAAACCCTATTTAATTTATTTTTATTATTCAAAGCAAACTCACCCATCCATCCATGTCTCCTTACTTTATTTTTTTTTTTGAGAATTCACTTTGAAAAACACCCCCTAGCATTTCTAGCCATGGACAGCTTGAGTATGGGCAGATGATTCATGTAGCATTTATTTCCTGGATCCATCTGCCCTTAGCTCAGGCATGCATGCAGGAGGGCATACCTCCCAACTTTTTGAGATGGGAATGAGGGACATCTATTAGCAAAAGTATGTAGGCATAGGAAACGTCCCCTGCCATGCCCCCCTTAAAGGAGAATTGTAGAAAAATAAATGATTGGTAAACCCACATGTGCTTTTTTACCACTACTATTCCTTTATACAGTATTGGCTTTTGGAATTTACGAATGAACCCATTTAGAAATTGGATGAAAGTTTTAGGACTGTAAAACACTTTTGGATAGATAATTAGTGCATTTCAAATACAACTATATGGATCAGACCAAAATGAGGGACAAATGAGGAGGAAAGAGGGACAGGGGAGCTTTGTTCCAAATAAAAGGACAGTCCCTCGAAATCAGGGACAGTTGGGAGCTATGGGAGAGTGTGCTTAGCCCCTCCTCTAGATGAAAGATAAAAATGCCCATGAAGAATCCTGGGATGTATGGCATCATTTTGGCCTAGGCCAAAAACCAGGAAGCAACTGAAGAAATGTAAAAGTAAAGTTTTAAACAAGTAAATATAATATACCTTCCTATTTATTTACTAAGGCTAGCAGCATAAGAATTAAAAATACCTAATGTTGATTGACAGATTTTAGTTCTGCTTAAGTTATATGAATGAGTTTCCTAAGAAAAAAAACATAATAAGTGTGCCAGCCATTACTGAATTACCTTAAGTATTTCCTTTTCTCTGGCATGCAAACAGACTAATTTTCAGGGGGTGGAGGGGGTGTTGTGAGCGTGGGATGTAAATACAAGGCAGTGGATTATATAAAACAAGTAAAGCAATGTTAAAAGGGTATTTATTGCACAAAAATACAGGCTGACTCAAATGGTAAGAAACTTTCAAAACGCATGGCAAAGTGCCAAGAGCTTTTTGTGTATGAGGGATTTCATAATCTTCAATAGGCTGCTCTTTTATTCCCACATGAATTTTAAACCACAAAACCATTTATATAAAAAAGCATACAAATTCAGAAAAGAACACAAAAATCTTACAAAACACCCGTACCACAGCACCAAACATAATGAAGAGAAGGAGAAAAATAAGGGAGGCAAACACTATATTTGGCTTCTCTGTAAAGAAGGTTTTAGTGCATTTTGGAAATGTCATGTTTAAGAGCCAGTCTGTCCACATGACTCTGTAAAGTTTGCCTGTAATAAAAGTTAGCAAATACAATAGTTAGGTTTGCTTGGATTAAAACTAAACCCTCCTATCCTTTACAGCCATGGAAGCTGCCATCTTAGCCTCTGTTTGATCTGCTGTTGCCATGGTGGTACACACGTCACCATTTATGACACCAGCCATTTGAAGGCTTGACAAATTAGTTTAAACACAAGCAAACTGACAGGTATCATTCATGGCATGCCTTAAATGTAACTGGTTTGGAAACAGTTAAATTGAATGGTTTAGTTACACCTCATCCATGATTTATCACCTTAGAAGATTGCTTTGGGCTCTATAAAGTGGTTGTAGCTCTTACATATAGTTACATAGTTGCATAGTAGGTAAGTCCATCCAGTTCAACTTGTGTTAGTGTACGTGTGTCAGTATCTATAATTGTTTCCCATATTCCTGTATGTTGTGTTCTTTAAGATATACATCCAAGTATATATCGAGTCTTTTAAAAATATCCATGCTTCCCGCAGCCACCACCAATTGTGGAAGACAGTTCCACAGCCTTATTGCCCTGACAGTGAAGAACCCCCTGCGCAGTGTAAGGTTAAACTTCTTCTCCTCCAGTCATTGTTTGGCCCCGTGTCCTCTTACACTCCCTGAGACTAAATATTTTTTTTCCTAGGCTGGGTTCCCCATTGAGGTATTTTAAATAGCCAAGTTGTCTCGTATCGCCACATCAGAGATCAAATTTGATCGTTCCTAATTAATAGATCTAACAGGGCATTCTTTCTAGTTGGGGAATCCACCAATTGGGACATGAAGTTGTCCTGTAAGATAATCATGAAATGACGGGCCTTTAATGAGTGAGCTGCCCCCTCTGCCCAGTCAATATCGGGATAATTGACGCCCCCCATTATGATTACACATCCCTGTTTCACTGCTAATTCTAACTGAGATAGTAGGCCCAGCTCCTCCTTCTCCTTCAGGTTGGGTGGCCTATAACATACCCCCACTATTAATTTCCCACTTACTTCTTCTCTTTGAAGTTCTACCCACACTGATTCCACCATCCCCCTCTTCCCATTCATAATGTCGCTCCTCTCTACCACCCTTGCATCATTTTTGACATACAGACACACCCCTCCCCCTCTTCTACCGTCCCTGTCCTTTCGATACAAGAAATACCCCTGTATATTGGCCAGCCAATTGTTTGAGCTGTCAAACCAAGTTTCAGTTATTCCCACAAAGACTAAGTCCTCCTCATATAATAGCAGCTCCAGTTTCTCCATTTTGTTAACTAGCCTCCTAGCATTTGTGTAGATGCCTCTCAGTGTTGTATGAGGGCATATCATTTCCTCCTTATGTTTCCTCTGTCTTTGTTTTGGAATTGTCTACTCATTCACCCCAGGATTATATGCTATGGCTGTATTATCACTGCTGACTCCACTATTACCCTCTGCCCTTTGCTCACTGCTGGCTATTGCTTCCTCTGCCCCCCCAAATACCTAGTTTAAAAGCCCTTCCAACTTTGTGTCCATCTTTCTTCCCAATAGAGCTGCACCATCCCCATTAAGGTGCAGCCCGTCCTTACTAAGGAGCCGGTAACCGACTGAGAAGTCAGCCCAGTTCTCCAGGAACCTGAACCCCTCTTTCCTAAACCAGTTCCTCAGCCACTTGTTCAGTGCTCTAAGCTCCTGCTGCCTCTCTGGTGTGGCTCGAGGTACAGATAGTATTTCAGAGAAAACTACCTTGGAGGTCCTTTTCCTCAATCTATTCCCTAAGTCCGTGAAATATTTTTTTAGGACTTTCCACCTTCCTTTCACTTTGTCATTGGTACCAACGTGTACCATGATAGCTGGGCCCTCCCCAGCCCCGCCCAATAATCTGTCCTTCCTATCCACGATATACCTAGTGAAGCAACTGGCCTCAGGTGATACAGGGCATACGTTGTACCTGTTTATCTGCAGCAATTCCTTCTCTACAGCCATTCAAAGTCTAGAATTTATACAGCTTGTCTTAGCTCACAGAAAACAGGGGGTGGGGAACTCAAGTTACACTCTGCAGAGCTTAGTGAGAGCTGATTGGAGGGAAGGGACACACCTCCTTCACACAGCACACAAGAACAGAGCTGAGTCTGTCAATCATGGGCTGTGTGCTGGAGATGCCTCCCCTGTTACCTTTTTCCTCTTGGTGTCAGGAAAACTTGTCAGAAGTGACTCATGCTGATAATAGAGGAATGAAGCAGCAAGTGAAGTGACACTTAGTGCTCTGGATTGAAACAAGTACACACTATAGAAGGCTGTGCTTTGTTCATATTTAATTTCTGCCGTTTACAACCACTATAAAGAAGAATTCCAGGTATGGAATTTTTTACACAGTTATATTGGTCCAGCTTGGACCAATGTAAGCATCTATGTGCCATAATTGTGGGACCCTGCTACTACAGTGATCTCCTCTAGCTTCCGGGTCCCGTTCCAAGCAGCTGCACTACTGCATTGTGAACTCAGAAGGTCAGCTGCCATTCACAGAATGCTTTGCATTTTCTCAATGAATGCAAGAGTTTGGGTGGTTATGTCACCCTTTCCACCTCATCCAATTAGAGAAGCAAATTGAGATAACTGGGGTAGCAGAGGCTACTACAATGATTTCCAGCTTCCAGAGGGATCCATGATGGACCAATGTAACAATGTAAAATTTGCCATAACTGGAATTATTCTTAATAAATCAACAGTATATATAATGTATGTTTATGGTTTTCCTTTCAAAAAATGACAAATCTGTAATTCTTGTGATGTACACACTATTCTGCCAGTCAGGATGGTCAGGATTGCTACTTCCTAGTTTAGCATTACTACTTACTGGGCCAGTTTATTGCTTTCTGGATTTACTTCCCGCTCAATGGGCAGAGCCGGTGATGCTGGTTTATTAAACAGCAGTGTGTGCAGGATTTATATACAGGCTTCAAAGTTTATCTGTTTCCTTACATGAGGATTGCAGGCCCAAGTATTGCTGGTGTATCTGCCTATGGCAACACCATGCCAATGGCAGAATCATGAAAATGAAGCCAGTCCCCCATTGGGTGAAATGCTGCAGAATCTTGATCACTAGTGAGGAAGCAGCAAGAAAAAAAAGAAATCATAGAAAATTCACATTTCCTTACCTCTAGCTTTGCTTTCAGCTTAATGACACAAAAAGCACTGAAGTCAAAGTATAAGGATGGAAGCCATTGAGCTAGCATTTTCAGAGGTCAGCAATGGAAGCCCATGTATTTATCCTATGCAAAATGTGTGTAAACAAGTTGGGAGAATGGGAGTATATTATTTTCTTCCAATGTATGATTCCTTTGCTATTAAAGTATACTGGGCATCCCTACATCAGGGCAGCCGCCTTTCCTAACACCAGAATGCTAGAATTGTCATATGCTTTAGACATGTTGAATTGTGTTTTTGAATGACTGCATATCAACTCAATTCTAAAAACACCAAGACTACAGCATAAAGGACTTTCCCCCCCAATGTACTGCAATGTAACATGTTGGGAAAATGGGTCTTCAAATGAGTTGGGGAAGAGGGACTGCTGACACCACCAATCTCCCTCTAAACATCTACTACATACAGTAGACACAAGAACAATTTTTTATGGGGTATTTTAAAAGCCTGTAGGGCCTTTTTCAAAATGTTTACCCTTAAAATAGTTTCTTGGGGAACTCTATCTTAACCACTTCAGCCCCAGAAGGATTTCCCCCTTTAAGACCAGAGCACTTTTTGCGATTCAGCACTGCGTAGCTTTAACTGACAATTGCGCGTTCGTGCGACGATATACCCAAACAAAATTTGCGTTCTTTTGTCCCACAAATATAGCTTTCTTTTGGTGGTATTTGATCACCTCTGTGTCATTTCTGATTGCCGCTATAAACAAAAAAAGAGCGACAGTTTTGCAAAAAAAACTATTTTTCTTCCATTTTGCTAAAATATAAACGCAAAAAAAAAATATAAAATAACATTTTTTTCATCGGTTTTCGCCGATTTATATTCTTCCTCATATTTTTGGTAAAAAATTTGCAATCGGCGTTTACTGATTGGTTGGCGCAAAAGTTGCTGCGTTAAAAATGATGAGAATTAATTGATGGGGTTTTTTATTTTTATTTTATATTTTACTAGTAATGGAGGCGATCTGCGATTTTTAGCGGTACTGTGATATTGCGGCGGACATGTCGGACCATTTTGACACTTTTTTGGGACCATTGGCATTTATACAGTGATCAGTGCTATGAAAATGCACTAATAAATGCCATTTGCAGTGAAGGGGTTAACCTGGAGGGGGCACTCAAAGGGTTAACTGTGTTCCCTGAGTGTGTTCTAACTGTATGGAGGCTGGGCTGGCAGGTGGAGGGGAGTGATCATGGTTTCCATATACAGGAAGCCTGTGATCACATCCCTTCCCCCTCTGTCAGAACCGAGATCCGTGTTTACATACACGGACCTCCGTTCTGTTGCTCTGGGGGGGTGATCGCGGGTAGAGAGCAGCGATCGAGTCCACCCTACCCGCTCCCTGGCCCCCCGGAACACAGTGAGGGCGCGAGCGCACCTCCTGTGGTGCGCGCATGCTCACAATACTCATTATCGCGTCCGCAGTCAGGTGACGCGATTTGCTATAACGAACCGCTTTGCCACCGTCAATCCATGGCAGGCGGTCTGCAAGTGGTTAAACCAATTCAACGGGGCCGTATGGGGAAAATGCCCCTTTACATCAGTGGTTAGTAGGAGAAATGCAACCCATACAGACAGCTAAAAAGATAATTTTGAGTCATGCTACTAGGTTTTGAAAGGTTACTGTGCATGGTCTGAAATTCAGCCTGTTCAGCAGGGACTGGATGAATGTCGATCCATGTATTGGCAGGCTGGTTGTACAGAAGTCGATTTACCAATCAGCTTTTGTACAACCAGCCTGTTGAGGTTTTCCTGAATGATCAGTCCCACCAGCTATAGCCAACAGCACCGATCAGTGTATTCTGATGGCAGGGAAGGCTTCCCACCATCAGAACACAATAGCACAGTGGGAGCGATTCCCTCATCCACACTGTGTATGGATGGAGGAATTGGGTCATTTCTTTCATTCAACCCGCTGGCTGAACAAAAAAAGATTAATATATGGTCAGCTTTAGTAGTGTTGATGTATACATAATAGGGCTAAAAAGTTCTATGCCTGTGTCAAATGGACAAAGAATTTGTGAAAAATAATATTAATTAAAAATGTACTGTGTAATGAAATGAGTGTAATTTAAATATACAGTATATATATATATTAATTAAGAGATGCTCATTGTAAGGCTATATTTAGTCTAAAGATAGTGGAAAGAGTATGGTTAATAACCGTCCTCTCAATTTCACAAAAAATATTCATATATAAACTGTGTTATTGGACAAGTGAGTGCTCAAACCACAAATAGTGAATGTGCCAGATCTGTCACCATCTAGCGCGCAATTATAAATAATGTCCATTAATTACAAGAATTGAGGAAAAAAGATCCCAAGTGACTGATTGAACGATGATTCAACACCAAAGTGACTGAATGTGTTTCCTCTCCACCAGCATGTGTGCACACAGCTCACTCACAAGAACTTCTTGACTCCTATAACAAGAAGTCAAAAACAATATAAGGTATTTAGTTGATAGACGGTGGGTTCAAAACATTCTCCTGTTCTCCACTTGCATCAAGTAACATTAAATGTTATGTCATCTCGAGCCAGACCAGCAATAACAGCACTTCTGTGCCTTTAAACTCTCAGTGTAGGGAGTATTGAGAAGAAAATCCAGCATTAAAAGCAAGGTGGAAATGTCGGTTTGTGTTCCACCTGCCTTCCAAGATGGCAGCAGTGATGTGTCCCATGGCGGGACTTTCAGGATGGCACTTGAGATGGTCTGGCTTGAGATGCCCTCCTAACTTTCAAATCTTTGGCTTGATGCAAGTGGAGAACAGGAGAATGTTTTGCACCCACCATCTATCAACTAAATACTGTATGCTGTTTTTGACTTCCTGTAATAGGGGTCAAGAAGTTCTTGTAAGTGAGCTGTGTGCACACATGCTGGTGGAGAGCAAACACAATCAGTCACTTTGGTGTTGAATCATTGTGGTTTTATTTGTAGTCACTTTGGATCTTTTTTCCCAAATTGTTGTAATTAATGGACATTATTTATAATTGGGCACGCTAGATGGTGAAAGATTTGGCACATTCACTATTTTTGGTTTGAGCACTCACATGTCTAATAACACAGTTTATATATGAATATTTTTTTGTGAAATTGAGAGCGTGGTTATTAATAATACTCTTTTCACTTTAGTATTGTTGGGCCTCAAACTATGGAGGCACCATCGCATGAGAAGTTAATCAGTTACAGCCCAAGGAACCCCTAGCAACCTTTGGAAGAACCCTAGAGCTCCACAAAACTTAGATTGAGAATGGCTGCCATACTGGTTTCAGGGTACCATATAGGTTATAAATAATACAACATATCTCTAAAATATGTTTGACCAGCAATATGAAAATGCTTGACGTTTGGTAGTCACACCAGACTAAAACCTTTTATAGTTTCTTTTCCAGAAGCAATATACAGATCAAGATTTCTGCCTTTACTACTCCTTTGCATGTTTCAGTGACAAAAAATAATGATGCAAAGCATTCTTTTCTCAGTACAGTAAAGCCCAGCTCCAGCCAAACGGGAAAGAAGGGTTAGAACCTTTGCCGGGTTTTATTCATGTCTACTGTATATCCCTATTTCAAGATGGGGTGGAATCTCTGCAATGGGAACACAGGCAAAAACCAAAACAGATTTTTAATAAGGAAGGGTTCAAACCCTTGACAGTGTTTTTATTGCTGTCTGTGCCTTTCTGTCCCAGTGACTACCGAACCCCCTATTTCAGGAAGTGAGGAAACATCTACCAGTGGGTTCATGGACAGAAATAAAAAACTAACTTGATTTTTTAAATTTTTCCCCACTCTATTTAAAAGTAAATGAACAATTTTGGCTGGATTTAGGCTTTAAGCTAGCACTAGGAGCATCCTTTTTCAAAAATATAACTGGATCACAAAAACTTAGCAACTAATCATATTTGGAATCACTGACAAACTAGGCTGTGTCCAGCCATGTTTAAAATATAAGAGTAAAAAAAAAAAAAAAAACGATATCAATACTATTCACAATGTATTCATGTTTTATATTGTTTAATGAAGAAATATGTTACCTGCAGATGTTTGCTTGAATTTCTCACTTTTCTTCTTCCTCCATTTCCATGGCTTGAAAATTCTTCCTAAAGTGGCAAATTTACTTCTTCTCCTGATTGGTGGAGTGTGGGTACCTGGCACTAAGGATTCAGAGCGCATTGCAGCCAGTCTCTCCACTTCCTCAGCTGAAAGATACCAGACAAAATAGTAAGAAAGTCTGCCCACATATAAAAATAACAGGTTTGGAAAGAATGGCTTATGGCAAATACTGAAATACCTAACACACATTGAGTCGTCTTAGTTATTGAATTCCTGACTGATGTCACATAGTGAACATTGTAGGTGTAGGCAATACACTTTGTGATTATAAAGAGTTGGGGTTTAAAATAGAACTATGAGTGGATATAAAATATATTACTGCTCAGTATTCATTAACCCCTTCCCGTCCAGTCCTGGCATCCCTTTAATAGGGTCTATACACTCGAGGGACGGTAAGGGTTGGTTATTTTAGGACCTCTGTGATTGACTTTCATAGTGGTCAAATGACTGGGAGCTGGTTCTGCCCGCTACAGATTATTAGTGAGGACTGAGAGCAGCGGTTGATAGCTTAATCTCTGTGAACCCATACAAAGACGAGGGGTGCCGCTGCAGGCTCCTATTAGTGCTCATCCACCAACAACCACTGGCCACGGGGCTTAGTCATGGAGGCCATGGTGGTGACGAAATGCATCAGGGGGCGTGGCACAAGGGGAAGGGGCGTGACACAAAGACATGGATGAGTGAATTTGGGGTGGAGGAACTTGACTGGCCTGCACAGAGTCTTGACCTCAACCTGATAGAACACCTTTGGGGTGAATTAGAGTGAAGATTGTGAGCCAGGTCTTCTCGTCCAACATCAGTGCCTGACCTCACAAATACGCTTCTGGAAGAATGGTCAAACATTCCCATAGACACACTCCTAAACCTTGTGGACATCCTTCCCAGAAGAGTTGAAGCTGTTATAGCTGCAAAGGGTGGGCCAACTCAATATTGAACCCTATGGACTAAGACTGGGATGCCATTAAAATTCATGTGCTTTAAAGGCATGTGTCCCAATACTTTTGGTAATATAGTGTATATGGAGTGTGTGGGCATTAAATCCCACCCTTTTGCCTCTGCACATATGCGTTTGGTTAATATAATGTGAAATTATTTTTTTTAAATGCAAGCTGTGCAGGTACCTGATATTGACTTAGTACCTCTTGAAATTCACTGCACAGCAGAGCTCAGATTGGAAGAGAAGCAGCAAAAGGAGCCCAATTGCTGCAGTAATGCTAGCAAGGAGGATGTTGATAATAGAGAGTAGAGTAAAGGAGAGATGAGCTTATTAAGCTGACCAAACAGAGCTATATTTTTTTTTTCGTTCAGCCAGTGGACTAAATGAAAAAAGCTAAACTGATTGCCACATCCACCTTGAATGTGTAGAATCCTTTGCACTGCACTATTATATTCTGACAGTGGGACTCCCCCGCCACCAGAATAGAATGATCAGTGGTGCAACTGATTGGTTGCTAGCGCTGATCGAAGAAAAATTTTCCAACAAGCACGTTCACGAGAAGTTGATCATTATATCAACTTCTCAAGAACAGGAATGTTCATAGATGGATCGAAATTTAGCCGGTTCCTACTGAACTGGCCGGTTTTCAATTAATCTATGGCCAGCTTCAAGCCTAGTACACACTATTATTTTTTTTATCGTTCAACCCAGCAGGGCTGAACGAAAAAAACTAACAGCTCCTGGGGAGCCTCTGTACTAACCATGCAATGTTAGAACAGCGATCTCCCCTGCTGTTCTATTGTGTTCTGACAGCCCCCCGCCAGAACACTCCGATCAGCATTCTCAGCCATTGGCTATTGATCGTGAGCCATTCCGCAGACCTTTTTCGGTCATGCCCCATCGACAGAATCCGAACGGATGGTTTCTGTCCGACCAGCTGCCATACACACGGGCTGAATGTTGGCTGGTTTCTATTGGACTGGATACCGCCTGACATTCGGTCTGTGTGTACTAGGCTTTAGTCGGTTTATCCTTTCACTATCAAATTATAGGCTGGAGGAGGAATGTAATCTGTATGTGTTGCTTAACAGCACAGCAGAGAAAAATCAGGTCACCTGTGCTGCCAGACAAAGGTGTTCTATGTGGTAGAGCTGTGTAAATCTTAGGACTGGATAGATGAAAATGCAAATCCTATAGCAGGTAAAGCAACTCCCCATATATGTATTTTCATCTGAATATTTAACTGCGTTCTTGGAGCTCAGATTTAATTCAGGTCTGTCTACTATTGTAACAACCATATGTACTGATGCTCTTACATGAAGTCAATTAATAATAAGCAAATGTTTTAAATATGCAACAGTATAAATAAATTGATTTTAAAGTGAATAATAAATGTAAAAAATGAAGTAATTGTCAATCAGTCACCAACCAAAACAAACATATGTCAGGATTCACTTCTCATTCCTGGTATATTTCAGTGTGTCATTTATGAGACAAGGTTAAAGGAGGGAAGAAGTGAAGACAGATCAAAGGAGCACATGAAACAAAGTTATTCCGACATGTAGCTGGAATGTAGGAAATGTATTTATGCAACCAAAAAAAGTGATGTGTTTGCAAAGACAGCACTGTGTACTGGCAGCAAAACAATCCTCCCTCACTTGACAATGTATTCCTTGTCTAAAAGAATGCATGGGCTTTCATAAGCAGTCAACAGGGAGGAAAACTGCAAACAGTTTTTGGGTATCTGACGCATAGCGCTCGTACCACACTGCAAAATTTAATGACTGAAGACTAGAGTTGAGCGAACCTCTGGAAGTTCGGGTTCTGCTGGTCCGTCCGAACTTCGGGACAAAGTCCGGGTCCGGGTCCGGACGGAACCCGAACGATCGCACGGACAACGAACCCCATTGAAATCAATGGGGACCCGAACTTTTATGCACAAAAATGGCTGTAACAAAGTCCTGGAAAGCCCTAGAGGGCTGCAAAAGGAAGTAAAATGGGGGTAAGGGTAGGGCAAGTGCCTGGGGACAGGGAAATAACTGTAAATATTTTTTAAAAAATAAAAACATAAAAAAAGCAAAAATGGAGGTGAATGTGGATCATCTTCAAACTGTGTCTGAAAAGTATTAATTAATGGTAGAAGCCATATAACTGTTCTAAAATCATCTTCAAACTAGGGCAAGTGCCCTACAAATAAATGGGGATAGGGAAAATAAATTAAAATCAAGTAAAAAAACGGGAAGGGGGGTGGATGTGG
>BLSH010096972.1:1359130-1369171 GCA_018402905.1 Glandirana rugosa | reverse complement strand
TCCTCTCCCGACGATCTCCAAGGCTTTGAGGCAAGGTCGTGTAAGGCCGACTTTTTTTCGGGACTGATTTTATTAACGTAAAGGTACAAGACACATGACACCCTCTGGTCTATATCACTTACGTCCCAGGACCCAAATCATTGTGAAATTATCCTGGGTGGGGGTTTTTACACGTCGTAAAGCCATATAACCTTTTTTCATTACGCACATTAAGGTTGGTAAATTTTTCTCCAGGATATTTTGTACAGAAGTCATCACAACTCGCTTGGGCCTGACATTGCAAGCCCAGGCATGGCTTGAAAGCCCACAGGCACCGTGCCTGGGCCTGGGCCTAACCCGAACGATTTTTGAAATGTCCGGGTCCGGGTCCGTGCCACGGACACCCGAAAGTTCGGTACGGACCCGAACGTTACAGTCCGGGTTCGCTCAACACTACTGAAGACATGTTTTATAGGACCTCTTTTTAAATGGTTGGAATTACACGCATTACTTTTTTCCAATATACCGAAATGCTGCACATTTTTGGGGGTGGGTCCTATTAAAGTGTTACTAAACCCAGGACCCTGCATTCACTATATCTGGTCTCCCACAGTACACAGAACATGGAAATGCAATTATTTTAGTCAGGGCTTTTTTTCAGCCGGAATGTGCTGGAACGGAGTTTCGGAACCTCTAGCAGCCCTCTCCTCTCCAACCTGTCATGTAACACAGAAGCCAGTAGAGGAAGTTCTCTGCACAGCTCACTTCCTCTACTGGCTTCTTTGTGTTAATGCTGGGCACCCAGGGCTGCTGCTCGAGCCCTGGTGAGTGTTTCAGGTCCCTGCACTGCAACCTACAGCTGCAGCGATTCTGGAGGAAGCTTCCATCCCCCTTGCCACCGATAACTTCAGCCATAATCCCAGTAAACCACTTGCAAACCGCAACACATATATATATATATATATATATATATATATATATATATATATACAGTGTCTCACAAAAGTGAGTACACCCCTCACATTTTTGTAATTATTTTATTCTATCTTTTCATGTGACAACACTGAAGAAATGACACTTTACTACAATGTAAAGTAGTGAGTGTACAGCTTGTATAACAGTGTAAATTTGCTGTCCCCTCAAAATAACTCAACACACAGCCATTAATGTCTAAAGCGCTGGCAACAAAAGTGAGTACACCCCTATGTGAAAATGTCCAAATTGGGCCCAGTTAGCCCTTTTCCCTCCCCGATGCCATGTGACTCATTAGTGTTACAAGGTCTCAGGTGTGAATGGGGAGAAGGTGTGTTAAATTTGGTGTTATGGCTCTCACTCTCTCATACTGGTCACTGGAAGTTAAACATGGCAACAAGATTTGATCCTCTACATAAAGATGACCTAGGCTATACGAAGATTGCCAAGACTCTGAAACTGCGCTGTAGCATGGTGGCCAAGACCACACAGCAGTTTAACAGGACAGCTTCCACTCAGGACAGGCCTCACCATGGTCGGCCAAAGAAGTTGAGTGTACATGCTCAGCATCATATCCAGAGGTTATCTTTGGGAAATAGACATGTTAGTGCTGCAAGCATTGCTACAGAGGTTGAAGGGGTGAGGAGGGTCAGCCTGTCAGTGCTCAGACCATACGCCGCACACTGCATCAAATTGGTCTGCTGAAGATGATGCACAAGAAAGCCCGCAAATAGTTTGTTGAAGACAAGCAGACTAAGGACATGGGTTACTGGAACCATGTCCTGTGGTCTGATGAGACCAAGATAAACTTATTTGGTGTCAAGTTTGTGTGGCGGCAACCAGGTGAGGAGTACAAAGACAAGTGTGTCTTGCCTACAGTCAAGCATGGTGGTGGGAGTGTCATGGTCTGGGGCTGCATTAGTGCTGCTGGCACTGGGGAGTTACAGTTCATTGAGGGAACCATGAATACCAACATGTACTGTGACATACTGAAGCAGAGCATGATCCCCTCCCTTCGGAGACTGGGCCGCAGGGCAATATTCCAACATGATAACAACACCAAACACACCTCCAAGACGACCACTGCCTTGCTACAGCAGTTGAGGGTAAAGGTGATTGACTGGCCAAGCATGTCTCCAGACCTAAACCCTATTGAGCATCTGTGGGGCATCCTCAAATGGAAGGTGGAGTGGTGCAAGGTCTCTAATATCCACCAGCTCCGTGATGTCCTGGAGGACAGTGGCAACCTGTGAAGCTCTGGTGAACTCCATGCCCAAGAGGGTTAAGGCATTTTCACTTAGGGGTGTACTCACTTTTGTTGCCAGTGGTTTAGACATTAATGGCTGTGTGTTGAGTTATTTTTAGGGGACAGTAAATGTGCACTGTTATACAAGCTGTACACTCACTACTTTACATTGTAGCAAAGTGCCATTTCTTCAGTGTTGTCACATGAAAAGATAGAATAAAATATTATAGATACTATATATATATATATATATATATATATATATATATATACGTATTGCGGTCGGCAAGTGGTTATACTGTAGATCAATAGATAAGGTACAACACTTAAGCTGCCCATAGATAGATTTCAAACAAGACTTCTTAGGAAAAGTCTCAGGAAAATTCATACGAAAAGTCTCAAACATTCTCAGAACATTGGTTTGTCATTTGAAAGATTTCATTTGCTTTTAGCATTTAATTTAGGAATGAATGGACTTTACTGAACAAAAACACATACACTGTTAGCAATTTGTTTGCACAAGAAAACATTTTTCAACCTGCTCCTTTGAAATTTCTTGTCACTTTGGTCAAAAAAGAATTTCGTTTTGACCTACTAATGATTAGAAAAGCGAACAAACTTTCTTAGAGCCTTCTTTTCCCAAGAATTTTCATTCAAAATTCTACCCATCTATGGCCAGCTTTAGGCTGTCTGATGGGCAGCAGGATCACTAAAGAGGCTGCTAGTCTGTACTTGTGGAATCACTCCCTCTCCAGCCAGATGCAGCAAGATGTTGCTCTGTCGCAGGCATGAAAACTGCTGAACCTCTGTCGCCAGCGGTGGGAGTGAAATCTCATTGCCTCAGCTACAGAAGGATCAAGTCCATAGAAACCAAAAGATCACCTCTGACATTTCAACAAATTGTCAGTGGCCCGTGTGACAACAATTATTGTTCAATTAACACATCTACACAAGTTTGCTTGGTCTACAAGTGTTCATTGCCCCAATAAAATGAGATACCCCACTGACTACCAACTAACTTGCTTCTTTTCAATGCATAATTATGAGGCTTCACAAGTGCTTTCAAGAAATAATAAATACAAAAGTTAACTCAAATGAAACATACGCAGCAGAAAAAAATCTATGGCACTAGATAGAAATCTTGGATAAAACTCAAATTCCTCTTATATCAGATTATATGAAATAATACCCATTTGTAATGCCTAAAATTTGATTAAATTAGTTTACAAATAGCTTGGATCTGAAAGTCTGAATCTAATTATTTGCAAAGGTACAGTGCAACAGTAATGAGAAGAAAGACTTCTCAATTACTTAGAACCCCCAAACAATATACAGACGGTCCCCTAGTTACAAACATCCGACTTACAAACGTCTCCTACTTACAAACGGAGGGAGACAACAGGAAGTGAGAGGAAATCTCCCACTAGGAAGGGAAATTCACTCCTGTAAGAGTTATTATGGAAAAAGATGTCTCCACTGATGCTTTATCATCAAGGTTTGTTTCCACAACAACCCAAAATTTTTAAAATCCAATTATCATTGGGACAGGAAGAGAGGTGAAATCTTCTGAACAGAAACATAGAGAGCAAAACATACATTACAGAGGTGTTACCCCTTCCCTATGCTATCCAAAAAGCTTAAAAACATATTTTTTTGGCTGAAACTACACTTAAAAAACAAACAAATTCAACTTAAGAACAAATCTACAGACCCTATCTTGTTTGTAACCCGGGGACCGCCTGTATATATTTTTTTAAAGCAGAGGAACTCTCCTTTCATCGTGTCAAGATAAGGTTTTCGTGCTGATATACACTGTTATAGGATACTGCATTTAGACAGATGTCAAAATATTTTAGGACTTGACTAAGACCACAAAATATAGGCAGATGTTAAAATATTTTAGGACCTGGCTTAGACCACTCCTCCTCAGCATTTTATACCAGAGCTGTTCTGAACAAATGAAACAACACTTAGCTCCATAATGCAGTAGGAGTATTAAACAGTGCTGTCAGTCAACATATATTGGAGGTGGTTGAGTTTCAAATCTTGGACTGCCAATTGGTGGTTTTGCACAGAGCAGCCTCGATCCTCCGCGTCTTGGCTCTCCGATGCTCCTGTCCCCCCTCTTGCCAAATGCCCCATAGTAAGTCGCTTGCAATGGGGGCAATCGTATGTGCTCACTCTCAAGCCCCACTCTATGTGTCCATAAGACACACAGAGTGCAACTCAGAATTACCCCCCCCCTCGCTCCTCTGCCCCCTGAAGGTAAAAAAAAGCTTCAGCCTTTACAACAGAAGCTCCCCTGTCCAAGGATCCTTTCCCAGGCAGATTCTTCGCCAGTCTACAGATCCCAGGCACCAGCATGTTAACTGTGGGCAGCTGGCTTTGACTCATTGCAGCTACACAACCAACTTTCCACTGATGCGTTGTGCTTTGTGAATGGTTTCGCAGCCTTCTGTGACCTATGATGCATCACAGAAGGTTTCGGACAAGAAGGATGGGCGAATTTCCGGTGGAAACGCCTAGGAGAAGTGGCAGTGGGTACTTGTCAAAACCAAGTTCTCGCCCCCCAAACAAAGAAGTTCCAAAATAGGAGTGGGGCATAAAGCAGAACTTCCTCTTAGGGTAAAGTTTAAGCTTATATGAGACCACTCAACAACCTAATGAGCATGCTCTTTTCCAAAAACTGGGCAGTTCATTAAAACATGAACCTTCCTAATAACTCATACTTGACTAGGTGATGGAAACTTCTTGTAAGATGCAGTTCTATAGAAGGTGGATCTGCAGTTTATGCCACATCTTCATACTAAAAAGAAGTATTTTTATTGCTGTCTGTATCCCACTGAGATTTGTCTCTCGCTTTTTCCTATTTTGTCCATAACTAAACTATGTTTTTGGTGTCATTCAACTTTAACAGTAACCGGCTGGAGCACAGAGGTCATCCATTTGATGCGAGTGCTCTGACATTTCTCCTGCTGTATTCGCTGACTAATTTCTGCACATTTCAAGTAGCTGAATTATTATTACATCAGATGAAATTACAGGGCTGATTCATCACACTCTCTGTTTATCAAGACCACATTATTACAGCTATTAACAGAATCACGGCATTAACCTTTCCTGGATTTGGCCCAAAGTTTACGTAGCATGTAGAAAATGCATTCTTTATTAGTGATATTTTGAACTTCTTATACAATTTTTTTAAAATAGGATTTTCAAACCAATAGCGTTGACTTCCAAGTGAAAGAATCCATTGTGTCCATACAGTAAATAGCAAGTCAACTGCAAATAGAGATAGTAAAAAACTTATAACCAGTACCAACTTTATGAAAAGTAAGAAATTGTAACTGGGGATTGTAGATTGCATTAAAGCGGAGCTAAATGTAACACATTAGTCAGTTAAAGTGGTAATAAACCCATCCATTTAACAGTTTAAAAACCAGTTACATTTCCGGCACGTGCAGGAAATGTAACACTCCCATTGGTTGTGCTCTAAACCAAATTCTCAAACCATCCAATGGCTGGTGTCATAGCTGATCACATGTGCAGCATCATGGCAGTTGTAGATTAAAAAGAGGCCAAGATGGCAGCTTCCTTGGCTGAAAAGGATAGGAGGGTTTACTACCACTTTAAGAAAAAAGCCTAAGATGGGGTGGAGGGATATTCTGAACTTCAAAAGCAAAGGTGTACAGTTGTTACTGTGTAGAATATAGGTTCATTCATTTCCCAGTAATACAATCTGGTTAATGGAGATGTCCAGGAATTGCCTTTGTTGCCATCAATGCAGCTTTACACGCATGGACCTGCCTAATAGCCAGAGACCATTTGTGGTTGGGACTCACTTTATGCCTTCAAAATCCTTTTCAGTACAGCTGTGGACTATTCTGCTTCTCTCCATTTACCACCCTATGTGCATAAGCAATATGCTTTCTTAAATGACCATTTGGGGAACGATAATACCTTCAAAATGAACTGGACTAGTGGACCCACTGCCTTAATCTCATAATATCATATGGAAAAACTGTTAAAAAACATTTCAAACCACTAACGGCAAAAAAGCTAAAACATTCTATCATATTTTATAAAAAATAATCATGTGCTGAGAGAAATACAGGACTGCCATTACAGACCTCCTTGTGAAGTAGCTAAATATTTGAGAGTTATAACTGATCCTTCAACTATAATGCTTTTTGAATCACTAATAGGAAACATGTACAGTAGCTGGTGAAGTCACAACAATGTCAAGACTTATTACTTGCAGGCTTGTTTAAGGTTAATGATGCACAAAGTAGTGAAACCAGTTAATATAAAGACAGCAAGGTAGATAGCATTTTCATAAGGTCAAGTTTGCAATTGTAGTCCCTATATTTTTCTGCACAGGCTTCATTTAAAGACTAATTTTCATTCCAAAAATTGAAACCCAAGCACTTCCAATACATGTTGACTGACAGTACTGCTTAATCCTCCTACTGCACTATGGAGCTAAGCATTTTTTTCATTTGTTTAGAACAGCTAATATGGAATGCTGAGGGGGAGTGATCTCAGTCATATTTTGAAAACTGCCTATGCTGGAGCAACCAATAACAGCATATACCGTATCAGCATGAAAACCATATCTCAACTGTGAAGCATGATGGAAGGAGAATACTAGTGTAAGGCTGCTTTGATGCCTCAAAACCCGACAGCTTGCAGTCACTGAGGGACTAAATCATTTCAGACCGTATCAGGAAATTTGTTAACCAAAATCAACTTAGGTAATGGAAAATGACAATGATTCAAAATACCGAAATAGCCATAGAACAAAATGGTTTACAAAGAAACATGGCATTACATAGCAGTGTATTTTACATACTGCGGAAACTTGTGGTCATAACCAAAATGTAGATATGGTTTTAGGAGTATGTATAGTTAAATAGCGACAGGTCTTTCTGCATATGAATGCCATTTGGTTGAACTGGATGGACTTGTGTCTTTTTTCAACCTGACTAACTATGTAACTATGTGCCTATACTGCCTATAGCCTATTCCTCTAGCAGGGGTATCTTCGAACTTTCTAAACAAAGAGCCAGTTTACTGTCCTTCAGACTTTAGGGGGCCGGACTAGGGCTAGTGGGAGTAGATATTATCCTGGTGTCCAGTTGGAGTAAACAATACCCTATTTTTGACATCAGTAGGAAGAATAGTGCCCCATCCTTGGTGTCACTGGAAGGAATTCTGCCCCATTGTTGGTGTCAGTGGAAGGAATTCTGCCCCATCTTTAGTGTCAATGGAAGGAATTCTGCCCCGTTGTTGATGTCAGTGGAAGGAATTCAGGCCCATGGTTGGTGTCAGTGGGAAGAATAGTGCCCCATCATTGGTGTCAGTGGATATAATAGTGCCCCAAGGACCTGATAAAGTAAAGCAAATGGCCGCAGTTTGGAGACCGCTGCTCTAGCATATCTACCTATAGTACAGACCCTGTTGAGGTGATATCACTGACTGGTGTATCATCCAGCATTTTTGTATATCAGTGTGCAATTGTAACTTTTTTCACCAAACAACTTTAAGATTATTTAGTAGCAGCATAATCAACAAGCAGCAATGTATCAATGTGGCAAGCATTATGTGACACAGCAACATATAAAATTGCTTAGCAGCTACACTTCGCCAGCACGTACCATAATGCAGCAACATATTATTTTGCCTTGCTGCAGAACAGCAGTAGACAGACAATCATATCACACAGCAATACATGTCCCAGCATTAGTATACATCACAGAGAATTAGTGCAATGTAGTATAACCATCAAATATATTACATTACTGAGCAACAGCTAATTCTCACTTATACTAACATAATGTATCTCCCAGAATCAGTAAATTAGAAATATCAGCAGGGGCATATTGTATCACCCAGCAGCAGCAAATTATATTACAAAGCTGTTGTTTTATAAAGAAGCAGCATTATATTATGCCACCCACCGGCAGTATTATTCTATAATATCTTTTTTATGTCACTTAGCATATTATTTCAAAAACTGGCCTAATAGGTCTTTGCAGTAACAATCACCCCACAGTAACTGCTGGGGCACAGGATTAAGGTCTCCAGCCAAGTGCCCCAAGCAGTGCTTTATAAGGGAGCAAAAGAGGAAATTGTTCTGGGCTCCCTGGTAAAAGTGACCCTCCTCAACGCAAAATTATGAAAATGAAAAAATTTCCTCCAATCAGTTGTTTTGGCTGTATGCCAATGATCCACTCCCAGATGTAATCAGGAAGAGAAAAATGTTAACACAATCTCCACTTTCTAAAGGATATATACAGAAGAAGACAGCAGATATACAAGTAATACTTATATAGGGAGATTTGTTTCATCTCTTTGTATCATCTGAGGCTGTTCACTTCCCTGGGTATATGGGTGGTTTACATCCACTTTAACCACTTGCTTACTGGGCACTTAAACCCTCCTCCTGCCCAGACCAATTTTCAGCTTTCAGCGCTGTCGCATGTTGAATTACAATTGCGCGGTTGTGCGACGTTGTACCCAATAAAATTTGTATAATTTTTTCCCCACAAATAGAGCTTTCTTTTGGTGGCATTTGATTACCTCTGCTGTTTTTATTTTTTGCGCTATAAACAAACAAAGAGCAACAATTTTGAAAAAAGAACACTCTTTTTACTTTTTGCTATAACAAATATCCAAAAAAAAAAATATATTAAAAAAACTTTATTCATCAGTTTAGGCCAATATATATTCTTCTACATATTTTTGGTAAAAAAAAAAAAATCGCAATAGGCATATATTGATGGGGTTGTGCAAAAATGATAGCAACTACAAATATGGGAATTGATTTATGGCATTTTTATTATTATTATTTTTTTGCTGGTAATGTCGGCGATCTGTGATTTTGATCGGAACTGTGATATTGCGGCGGACAGATTGGATACTTTTGATGCTTTTTTGTGACCAATGAGATTTATACAGCGATCAGAGCTAAAAATAGCCCCTGGTTACTGTATAAATGTCACTGGCCGGGAAGGGATTAACAATAAGGGGGCGATCAAAGGCGCCGTGATTACATTGATGGTTTCCCGTTCCGCCTCTGTATTAGGTGATTGCGGGTCGCCGGCGGACATCGAGTCCGCCTGATCCACGGGCACCTCCACACAGCGTGCGGTGGGCGCAAGACCCGCAATCCCACTCTCTCATACTGGTCACTGGAAGTTCAACATGGCACTTCATGGCAAAGAACTCTCTGAGGATCTGAAAAAAAAAGAATTGTTGCTCTACCTAAAGATGGCCTAGGCTATAAAAAGATTACCAAGACCCTGAAACTGAGCTGCAGCATGGTGGCCAAGACCATACAGAGGTTTAACAGGACAGCTTCCACTCAGAACAGGCCTTGTCATGGTCGGCCAAAAAAGCTGAGTGCACATGCTCAGCATCATATCCAGAGGTTGCCTTTGGGAAATAGATGTATAAGTGCTGCAAGCATTGCTGCAGAGGTTGAAGGGGTGGGGGGTCAGCCTGTCAGTGCTCAGACCATACGCCGCACACTGCATCAAATTGGTCTGCATGGCTGTCGTCCCAGAAGGAAGCCTCTTCTGAAGATGATGCACAAGAAAGCCCACAAACATTTTGCTGAGGACAGGCCGACTAAGGACATGGATTACTGGAACCATGTCCTGTGGTTTGATGAGACCAAGATAAACGTAATTGGTTCAGATGGTGCCAAGCGTGTGTGGCGGTAATCAGGTGAGGAGTACAAAGACACGTGAGTCGAAAAAACCGGCTGGTACTGTTCCGGACAAGACTCACCTTCGACAGGACAATTTGGAGACATACCAGAACCGGTGGTACGACGTCGA
>BLSH010096972.1:1340473-1353078 GCA_018402905.1 Glandirana rugosa | reverse complement strand
ATACGAGTCTGTTATTTCAATTTTTATTTTTTTATTTTTTTATGTATTGTTTTTTACCCTGTCTGAGTTAACTGGTGAATCATAAAATATCGGTAGACAGAAGACGGTTAACAGGGAGGCGGCGGTGTGGCTAGTGGGAAGGATAGTTAGAGGCTAAGGGGGACAACGGACGGGTGGTGGGTGGCTACATGGTCCGGGAAATGTCCTCCTGACCACCATGGAGGAATTTATACTAGGACCAGGATTGCTGACAAAAGTGTCCCTACTTAAATGCCGAGTCAAGTGTGATGACACCCGCCACGCAAGTCCAGCGTCCAGGTGTTGGTGGACGTCACCACCAGTCCTCCTGTAAAGGGCCTGGTACATCGGTGGGTGGTGGGCAGGCAACAGGGGGAATCGGAGATTGATAGGAAGGGTGATCGGTGTGGCGGCGGAGGGACAATTGGCAGAAGACAGATGGCTATAAAATACTAAGTGGTCAATTGAGTCTGTCCCATTTTTTGTTATGTATTTTTTTATTTTTTTATTTTTAACTTTATTGTCTGAGCATAGATCTATGTTTATCCTAAACATGTTTGGAGCCGTTTAGATCTCATGCACACTGCACGTGTTTAAAAATGGCAGTAGTAGAATGCAGCGCCGAAAGCACGAGTTTTGCCACGTTTTGCCACGTTTTGCAGCGTTTTTGCATTAGCGTATTTTAGTATTTGCATTTTCTAGCAAAACTATATTCCCACAAAAGCTTATGGTTCAAAAACGCTCATAAAGGCAGAATAGCCACGTTTTTCAGAGTTCAAACGTTTTTACAGCTGAAAAATAAAATCAGCCAGAAAATGCCCCTGCCAAAAAATGCTGAGCCTATGTGTGCATGGACACATAGGATAACATGCTGGGGAGTTTACTGGCTGCAGAAAAAAAAACATCTGAAGCCAAAAACAGCAGCTGTAAAAACGTCCACTGTACACAATTGTTGACTGATTTACTACCTCTGCTGGAAGCCTATTCCAAGCATCAACTACCCTTTTAGTAAAATAATACTTTCTAAGATTAGATTCATTTTGAACTTTCCTCTTGCTAGTTTGTGGTCATATCCTTGTGCTCTAGATCTTTGCTTCATATTAAAAATATTGCCCTCCTGGACCTTATTCACACCCTAAGGCCCCTTTCACATGGAGGTTCTGTTCAGGTCCGCCTGTCAGCTTTTTCAGAACGGAGCCTCCATGCAGCCCTATGGAGCGGCGGATGTCAGAGGAGACATGTCCACTAACACCCGTCACTCTCCGATCCGATCCTGCACCGTAAAGTCTGACGGAGGAAAACCCCATTTTTCCACCGTCTGCAGATCGGATGACAACAGACAGACGGATCCGTTGTCATCCGATTTGCCATTGAGGAGAGCGGGGGCTCTGACGGACCAAGACGGATCTGTCATCCGTCGGCTCAGCGGGGATCAGTGGAGCGATCCCCGCTGAGCAAACGGAGTCCGTTTACGGACACGGCCGTGAAACTAAAGTATTTAAATGTTTCAATCATATGTTCCCTTTCCCTTCATTACTCCACACTGTACATTTTAAGTTCCTGAAGTCTCTCCAGATATGTTTTTTCCCCCTCAGATCTTTCACTATTTTCGTTGCCTGTCAGTATTCTAAATAAGGTCTAAGTAAAGATCTATATAGGGGAATCGGGACCTCCTTCTCCTGCAGGTGAGAAAGTAGTTTCCCGTCAGGAGATAGGAAAATGGGAATTTTTGTATGTGTCAATGACAAACACATACATAGAATAAAATACAACGTTTATTTTGTCACTAAAATCGACAAGGATTAAAAAAAAAATATCCTACACAACAGATTTAACGATAACATGCAATTAATGCTGCAGAGACTAAGTGGATCAACGTGTTTCGCTTTAAAGTTGCTTCCTCAGGATCCATTTGCTTGTAGTGTTTTAGGATATGGTAACCTAGAAACTGCCCTCCAACCTCTATCCACACCCAGAAATAATGAGTACACTTCAACAGCTGCACATTGATGCCAGACATTTCAAAGTACTGCTTAGGCACAATTAACAATTTTAATTTAACATAGCAAATCTTCACTTCTTGCATTCATTTAAAAGTTATGCAACTCCTACAGGTCCTGCACCCACTTTCTCAAGCTGTGACTAGACAGCAAGTCCTCATGCACACTGGACGTTTATAACATTCATCCCTAGACGGAACTATTTTGCTCATAACCTTAATATATTGTTCCCTGATGAAGGATATGACTCCGAAACATGTCCGGACCACTGTATGTTTTGTCTCTTTGGTACCACTTTAATGTGGCTACAAATCTGTGCAATTCATATATACGGGGTACTGCAATCTATGTATTGTGATTTTTGCAGTGTGATGTATTGTTTTTTATATACTTTTGAATCGTTTGTACTACCACTATTGTCCTTTTAACACTTTATATAATAAAAATACAATTTTCTATACCTCATTCTACCATTTTCTGCCTATAAAGTCCATGGGGGTTCTTAATTGAGGACTCAGCTACCATGCTTATCCTCTGCATTGTTTTTTACTTTTATAACATGGCTGTTAGGGGTGTCTGGCATTTTTTTTCTGCCTCTAAACGCTCCTGCATGTGTCCATGCACACATAGGCGTTTACAGTTGCTTACAGGCAGGAGAGTTTAGAGGCAGAAAAAAACCCCAGTGGCGATTTTGGCAGAAAAATGCTTGATGCATATAAACATGTCTAAACGCGTGTTAACGCTAGGTGCGTTTAGAGCTTGAGCGCTAATGCATTTTAATGACCAGAGCAAATTTTTATTCTGGCCAATGAAATTAATTAACACCCAAAGCGCTTGACATGCCTAAACGCCACTAACACACGTTTAATGGTGTTTTTTCTGCCAAAACGCTGCTGTCATGAGGAAAGACATCTAGGAAAGATGGCAAAATGTCCAGTGTGCATGAGGCCTTAAAAGTGAAGCAGCAGATTGATAAGCTCATGGACCTGTCACTCCACTTTATTCTTCTATTAACGTGTTCCTTGTTGGCACATAAGCCCTTCAGCACAACTGATTCCCCATCCAGGCCCTCCTTTCCCCATTCTGAGCTCTGATGTACAGGGTATTGTAAGAAGCTGATACCAATCAATTCAGGGATTTGCACTGCTTGCATTTAAAAATGCATTTACTGAATACAGAACTGCAATAATGTGTGTATTTTGTACCTGCCAGTGGTTAAGCTGTAACCTTTTTTTAAAAAAATAACAGGCCTAAAATGAATTACAGTAAAACCTTGGATTGCGAGCATAATTCGTTCCGAAAACATGCTTGTAATCCAAAGCACAGTGGTGTAGTGGATAGCACTTTCGCCTGGCAGCAAAAGGGTCGCTGGCTCGAATCCCAACCACGACACTACCTGCCTGGAGTTTGCATGTTCTCCCTGTGCCTGCATGGGTTTCCTCCGGGTACTCCAGTTTCCTCCCACACTCCAAAGACATGCTGGTAGGTTAATTGGATCCTCTCTAAATTGATCCTAATATGCATGTGAGTTAGGGACCTTAGAGTGTAAGCTCCTTGAGGGTAGGGACTGATGTGAATGTAGAATATATATGTAAAGCGCTGTGCAAATTGACAGCGCTATAAAAGTAGCTGAAATAAATAAAAATAAAGTATATCAAAGTGAATTTCCCCATAAGAAACAATGGAAAGTCAGATGATTTGTTCCACGAGCACTTATTCATAAGTCTTTCAGTTTATAGTCCATATAAAAAGATTGTAGCAATGTGATAGGTTGTGTAACCATAAAATGTCCATCCACAAATGGCAGCCTCCACAAGGGGATTAGAAGAAAAATCCAGCAGGAGCTACGAAGTATAAAAGAGAAGAGAGGCGCCTCTAAGGGTAGCAAAATGGTTACATTTAATGAAGGTACAACATTTAGCAACTCACATGGCTGATGATTAAAAGAGGCACATCTAAGTATGCAGGCATCCGGGGTAAAGCTGTCCACATAGACCGTCCTCCGCACCTTCGGCTCTCACCACTGTCAGTCTGCAATCAGGACCGGGAAGACTACCCTGCAGTAGAGCGATATGAAAGCGAGACGTGGAGCGCAGTGTGGAGGGGATGACATTGATGGCGGTGCAGAGGATGATCTATGTGGACAGCTTTACCCCGGATGCCTTCATATTCAGATGTGCCTGTTTTAATCATCAACCATGTGAGTTGCTAAATGTTGTACCTTCATTACATGTAACCATATTGCTACACTTAGAGGCACCTCTCTTCTCTTTTATACTCAGTTGTGACGTAACGCTACTCTTATATCAAGACATCGCTTGTATATCAAGTCAAAATTTATTCCAAAATTTTGCTTGTCTTGCAAAATGCTCTCAAACCAAGTTAAGCCTCGTACACACGAGACGACGATCGTACATCGTATGTTGCATAATGTAACTTGCATACTGACTGCACTACACGATCGTACGACCACAGAAGAATGTTTAGGTGCATGTAATTAGTATCCGGCCGTTCCTGACTTCTGAGCATGCGTGTTTTGCACAATACAACTTGTTGTACCAACTGCTCTGTACACACGATACAACGGTCGTATGAGCGCTTGTTGGTACGACCAAGTTTTTTAGTCTGCTCATACAACTCCCTTCTACGACCGTCGTATGTTCGATTGTTCTAATCGCGCATACGAATGATCGATATCGCATACAACGGTCATTAGTACGTCCTGTTGTATGCGATCGTCGTCCCGTGTGTACGAGGCTTTACTCTCCAAGGTTTTACTGTATGTAGTTATCCATAGCAGTGAATCCGTTAGTCCATTTAATTCGGCTAGAGCTGGTTGGAATAGTAAAAAGAACAAGCCTGCTTGGCTAATGAGAAAGTCAGTTAGCCTACAGACATGGGGCATCCTATAAAAGTATCAAACAATTTAAAATGGTTGTCAACCTGTGACAACCACTTTAACCTACAGGTAAGCCTATAATAAGGCTTACCTGTAGGTGCCCTGCATATCTCCTAAACCTGTACGGTTCAGGAGATATGCAGTGTTCTGCATGTGCCGACGTCATTTCGGCACATGCGCAGTCAAGAAACAGCCTCCGTGCCGTTTCTCCACTGACCCTGTGCCGTGACTGGCGGCTCCCACGCACATGTGCGGTAGTGACATCACGCGACTCCGGGCAGTCACAGCGCCGGAGTCGTGGCCCCATAAGGAAGAGAGGCTGAAGATGGACCCGGCCTGGAGCGGGGACATCGCTGGACGCCGCAGGCTTCATTTGCA
Organism: Glandirana rugosa; assembly: GCA_018402905.1. NCBI lineage: Eukaryota > Metazoa > Chordata > Amphibia > Anura > Ranidae > Glandirana > Glandirana rugosa. Next base: position 1,347,783 of record BLSH010096972.1, on the reverse strand, counting down.
GGTAAGTGGCACATAATGGGCTACTATGCGATGCACAGTAGCCCATTATGCTTCTACTTTACAGGGTTATATTGAGGAAGTAAACACCATCTGGGTTTACTTCCTCTTTAACATCTACATGAATCCTAAGAAACCAGTACATATATATATATGTTTTCAACACAAGCATTTTCAATGTTCTGTCCATCAGTATGCCCCCTGGTGTGATCTCCTGTTTTTTTTTTGATAAGGTGAATTGGAGAACAAATAACATCCCTAAATGTTATGTAAATTGTTTCTAGCGAGCAGCATAGAAGGCATTACAACGGCTAAAATGATATTATTCCATTATTTAAATATTTTTATTTTCTGATTATATGAAGATAAGGTTTGAATTCTGTCTGCAAACAGTACAAATCTTTTGTGGGACTAGAATTTTAAAAAAAATTGAATAAATATAAAAAAAAGTAATATTACTACCTTAAATATTTTTCAAGATCTCTCCCGCAGTTTCACCTGGGTAAAGGCTGCACACACTAATAGCAAAGTGCATATGCTATATGCTAGTATTTACTCAGTCCCTTCTTTTTGTTATAAATTAACCTAGCAAACATACCTTCTAGTGTATTATTTGCATGCCTTCCAGGGATAGAGGAATTGTTTTTTTTTTAAAGACTGCACACACTTACTGGCTGTAGCTCTGTAAATCTCTACTTGGTTTGCTGAGAGCTGGCTTTCATAGGCAGTTGAATCCTCACACTTCAGTAATGATCAGCATACTGCGCAACTGATTAGCCAGTGGCTTGTGTATGATTGCCATCCTCTTGCCTTTCTAACGAGGGGATCCACCACATGGGAATACCTGCTGGACCAAACCAGACTACACTGCAGATGCTGCACAACTCATTGACTCTGCGGAGGAACTGACGCCTTCGGGATGTTGCCTCGACAGAAATCAATGGTTATTTTGTAGCTTTCACTGCTCATTGTGCCAATTCAGAATGGTATCCATCATCCACTTGGTTCAGTGTGAGGCAGGTGATGACATGAACTCACGCACTATAGAGAGGTGTACCCCAGAGACACCACTCCTCCCTCTGACCTTCAAAACTCACATCCCCAGGGTAATCCCCTCCCTCCACACTAGCTATAACAATGGCAATCCATTAGCCCTCCACACAAATGACAACTACCATGATTGTGGGTGGCAGCGCGGCACACGGAGCAGCTACAAACTCCATTGTGCCATGTTATGGAAGTGAGGGCTTTATCTGATGTACTCTGTTTGGCCACCAGGGTGGGCACCAGCAGTCACTCAGGTGACAGCTAGTCCATCATATGGCATGGGGCCCTGTATGTAGGCACTGGCTAACCCAATTGCCCTCTAGGAATCATATATAAAGAGCTGACCCACCTGCACACAATGTACCCTATTATGTTACACACACGTAGACAGCTTTGGTCTACGGTGGTGAAACTAGAAATCCCATCATGCCTCTGCCTCTGGGAGTCATACCCGTGGTCATCAGAGTCTTGCAATGCTTCATGGGACTTGTAGTTCCACAACAGCTGGAGTGCCGAAGGTTGCCTACCCTGGCTCTGCTGCATAGGCAGCAGCGGTGGCGTCCGCCCTGATGCTACGTCTATCAGGCTGCCCCGAGCCCCGGGCTCCAGAGAAGAAGACCGTCGTAAGGAAGACAATGCAGACAACACACATCCTTTTTACTCACCCTCTCGGGCTTCTTCTCCGCGACTGCAGTTGCTGCAAATGTGCTTGATCTCCTTCCCTATGTGACAGTGGATGACAAAGGACACGTTGTTGTTGATGGGCTCTTTCAGAGGCTTCATCCTGACCAAATAGAAGGATTTCTTCTTCTGTTTGTCGCCTCTTCCAGTGCCAGGCAGTACAGAGCTCTCCCTGCAGCCAAAGGAAGGCAAAGAGAACATCCCAGGCTGCCTGCTGTTGTAGTTGGAGTGTGTGAGATCCGCCATCCGTCCCTCTGCTCTTAGCAGTCATCTCACACACACACACACACACATTCTCAAGCAGGACTAGAGGGGGAGGAGAGCAGCCCCAAGACTTGCATGACCTCTGGAAAGTGCTTGCACCAATCCAGGCACATCCAGGGTGGATGAAGCTCTTCTAGAATAACATTCCTCTGACTGTACCTGTCATGCCAGCATCTCATTCTCACATAAATCATAGCCGCCCAACGCCCCCCTCCCACTATCATCTTGTCCTGTCCCCCCACCTCATTCACCAGCTGACCTTACTTCTCTTCACATTCTGCACACCACACAATGGGGAGCTGGCTGGCTTTCTTCGGGGTTCTCACACCCCCTTTTTTTTGTGAAGCGTTACATTTAAGAATGCAGATGAAAAAAAAAATACATTTGTCCCCCAGATTTACCTGCGAACTATGATTATCATAACCCACCATTTTTTGTAAGGAAAGAAACAATTGAGTACTGCCCATGATACTTTTTTAATTTGCACTAACAAACAATATTTCAGGACAAGCTTTCGGGAGTTGGTCCCCTTTTTCAAGGTCCCAGCAATCACCTCAAGCGTTGTTTAACCACTTGCCGACGGCGTCACGTACATTTACTGCTGCGCGAATCGCCGTGTGTAGACGGCGATTCGCGGAGCCGCATGCTGCGTGCGGACAGGCGGACTCGGTGTCCACCGGCGACCCGTGATCGCCTAATACAGAGTGAGGGTAAGGACTGATGTGACTGTACAATGTATATGTAAAGCACTGCGTAAATTGACGGCGCTGTATAAGTACCTGAAATAAATAAATAAATTACAGAGGCAGAACGGGGAACCACCAATGTAAACACAGTGGTTCCCGTTCTGTCAGGCGGCATGACAGTGATCTACTGATCCCTGTAATCGGGATCAGTGAGATCTGTCATGCCCCTGCCAGCCCATCCCCTCTACAGTTAGAACCCTTTGATTGTCCCCTTAGTGGTAACCCTTTCCCTGCCAGTGTCATTTATACAGTAATCCGTGGCTATTTTTTAGCTCTGATTGCTGTATAAATGTAATTGGTCCCAAAAAAGTGTCAAAAGTGCCACAAGATCGCAGTCCAGATAAAAATCGCAGATCGCCGCCATTATTAGTAAAAAAAAAATTTAAAATGACAAAAGCGCCATAAATAAAATCATAGTTTGTAGATGCGATAACTTTTGCACAAACCAATCAATCAACGCTTTTTGCGATTTTATTTACCAAAAATATTTAGAAGAATACATTTTGGCCTAAACTGATGAATAAATTATTTTTTTTATATTTTTTTTAAATGTTGATCAAATACTACCAAAAGAAAGCTCTATTTGTGGGAAAGAAGTATGTCAATTTTGTTTGGTTACAACGGCGCAATTGTCAGTTAAAGGGACACAGTGCCGTATCGCAAAAAGAGCTCTGGCGTGCTGCATGAGTGTGCCCTCGGATCGGGCAGACTCGATGTCCGCCAGCGACCCACGATCCAGAGTCAGAACGGGGAACCACCAATGTAAACACAGTGGTTCCCGGTTCTGTCAGGCGGCATGACAGTGATCTACTGATCCCTGTCACCAGGATCAGTTAGATCTCTCATGCCCCTGCCAGCCCATCCCCCCTACAGTTAGAACAGGCTGAGGGAACACATTTAACCCCTTGATCGCCCCCTTAGTGTTAACCCTTTCCCTGCCAGTGTCATTTATACAGTAATCAGTGGCTATTTTTAGTCAATGGTTCCTAAAAAGTGTCAAAGTGTCTGATCCATCCGCCGCAATATCACAGTCCAGATAATAATCGCAGATCGCCGCCTTTATCAGTAAAAAAAATAAAATAAATAAAAACGCCATAAATCAATTCTCAGTTGCGATAACTTTTGCACAAACCAATGAATAATCACTTTTTGCGATATTATTTACCAAACATATGTAGAAGAATACATTTTGGCCTAAAATGATGAATAAATTTGTTTTTTTTATATATTTTTTTGGGATATGTATTATAGCAAAAAGTGTTTTTTTTTTCAAAATTGTCGCTCTTTGTTTATAGCGCAAAAAATAAAAACCACAAAGGTTATCAAATACCACCAAAAGAAAGCTCTGTTTGTGGGAAAAAAAGGACGTCAATTTTGTTTGGGTACAAAGTTGCACAACCGATCAATTGTCAGTTAAATTGACACAGTGCCGTATCGCAAAAATTGCTTTGATCGGGAAGGGGGTAAATCCTTTCGGGGCTGAAGTGGTTAAAAAGTAAATAGAATAGTGTGTTTCTTAGATTGTAAGCTCTAAGGAGCAAGGGTCTCTCATTCCTACTGTATCAAATTGTATTGTAATTGTAATGTCTGCCCTTATGTTGTAAAGCGTTGTGTAAACTGTCAACGCTATATAATTCCTGTAATATAATAATAATAATAATTGTCACAGATATCTAAATGTAGTCTGAAAGGGCATTGCTAAACCTTGGCATGTGCCCCAAGTCTTCAACTCAGCAATTTTTGCTGTCATTCCAGGTATGCTCTTGTAGATAAACATATTTCTTTGATTAAATTTGATTTTGAATTTTTAAATTATTTTCGTACATATGCATAGCTGAAACATCAAACTGCTACTTACACACAAGTAAGTGAGACAATGAGGCTTATTTTCTAAAGGAGTTGAGAATTTTCACAAGAAATGAGGATTCTCTTTAATGGTCCAGCCATGTAAAAAGCAAATTATTGTTTATTTCATCTGCACATGATTGGATAGCTGAAGAGAATCCTCACTTTTTTTGTGAACATTCTCAACTCTTTTAGAAAATAAGCCTCGTTGTCTCATTTATTTGTGTGTGTAAGTAGCAGTTTAGCTATGCATATGTACAAACATTTAAAAAAAAAATCAAAAACCAATTTAATCAAAGAAGCATGTTTGTCTACAACACTTTTTCTCAACCTTTTACGGTGAAGTACCCCTGCAAGTCTAAAACAATTTCCTAAGTACCCCTGTCTCGAGAAAGTGATGGGCATTGATAGGAGGCACTGATCAGGCTGCACTGATGAGGCGGCACTGATAGGAGGCACTGATAGGCGGCAATGATAGGAGGCACTGATAGGAGGCACTAATAGACTGCACTGATAGGAGGCACTGATAGGCGGCACTGATAGGGGGCACTGATGGGCTGCACTGATAGGAGGCACTGATAGGCTGCACTGATAGGAGGCACTGATAGGCTGCACTAAAAGGAGGCACTAATAGGCTGAATTGATAGGAGCCACTGATAGACTGAACTGATAGGAGGCACTGATTGGAGGCTGCACTAATAGGAGACTGCACTGATAGGAGGCTGCACTGATATGAGGCACTGATAAGCTGCACTGATAAGAGGCGCTGATAGGCGGCATTGATAGAAGGCTGCACTGATAGGAGGCACTGATGGGCTGCACTGATAGGAGGCACTGATAGGTGGCTGCACTGATAGGAGGCACTGATGGCTGAGCATGCTGGCCTTTTTTCAGGGAGCCATAGCAGGCATCTTCACACAGGGCAGGCAGGGCGTGCTGGAGAGGGGGAGGAGTCGGGAGGACATGGAGCCACCCTGGTCAGTCAGCCCTGGCTGGGGAAACATTTCCATTCTATTGACAGCTACCGCTGGCCTGACAACCCAAACCCCCCCCCCGCCCCCCGCACACACGGGTTCGGACTGCTTCCCCGTTGATAGCACAGTCCCGCACAACACAGCTACAGCAAGCCGCCGGGGGACTCAGGAGACAGAGAACTGAGCGTACCCCCTGCCCTTGGTGCATGTACCCCCAGGGGTACACGTACCACGGATTGAGAAACCCTGGTCTACAAGATAATACCTGGAATCACAGTAGAAGACTTGGGGCACATGCCAAGGTTTAGCAATGCCCTTTCTAACTATACTTAGATAACTGTGCCAATTTATTTCATCTGTACATGATTGGATAATTGAAGTGAATCACTTCATCTTTTTTTATTGTGAACATTTCTTTCTTTTTTATTGTGAACATTCTAAATCAGCCTCGTAGACAGCACATCCGTAACTTTAAGTCGGACAAACCTAGCCTCAAGGCAAGCTGTTAGCTGTCCTGACTTCTAAGCTGACCTATAATGCATTGGGAAACCATTGCCATCTAATAATATATGTTAAAGAAAAAATGTATATATATATATATATATATATATATACACAGTATCTCACAAAAGTGAGTACACCCCTCACATTTTTGTAAATATTTTATTATATCTTTTCATGTGACAACACTCAAGAAATGACACTTTGCTACAATGTAAAGTAGTGAGTGTACAGCTTGTATAAGAGTGTAAATTTGCTGTCCCCTCGAAATAACTCAACACACAGCCATTAATGTCTAAACCGCTAAAAGTGAGTACACCCCTAAGTGAAAATGTCCACATTGGGCCCAAATTGTCAATATTTTCTGTGGCCACCATTATTTTCCAGCACTGCCTTAACCCTCTTGGGCATGGAGATCATCAGAGCTTCACAGGTTGCCACTGGAGTCCTCTTCCACTCCTCCATGATGACATCACAGAGCTGGTGGATGTTAGAGATCTTGCGCTCCTCCACCTTCCATTTGAGGATGCCCCACAGATGTCCAATAGGGTTTAGGTCTTGAGACATGCTTGGCCAGTCCATCACCTTTACCCTCAGCTTCTTTATGGTCATCTCAGAGGTGTGTTTGGGGTCGTTATCATGTTGGAATACTGCCCTGCTGTCCAGTCTCCGAAGGGAGGGGATCATGCTCTGCTTCAGTGTGTAACAGTTCATGTTGGCATTCATGGTTCCCTCAATGAACTGTAGCTCCCCAGTGCCAACAGCACTGATGCAGTCCCAGACCATGACATTTCCACCACCATGCTTGACTGTAGGCAAGACACACTTGTCTTTGTACCCCTCACCTGGTTGCCGCCACACACGCTTGACACCATCTGAACCAAATAAGTTTATCTTGGTCTCATCAGACCACAGGACATGGTTCCAGTAATCCATATCCTTAGTCTGATTGGCTGCAGCAAACTGTTTGCAGGTTTTCTTGTGCATCATCTTTAGAAGAGGCTTCCTTCTCGGACAACAGCCATTCAAACCAATTTGATGCAGTGTGTGGCGTATGGTCTGAGCACTGACAGGATGACCCCCCCCCCAGCTCTTCAACCTCTGTAGCAATGCTGGCAGCACCCATACATCTATTTCCCAAAGACAACCTCTGGATATGACGCTGAGCATGTGCTCTCAACTTCTTTGGTCGATCATGGTGAGGTCTGTTCTGAGTGGAACCTGTCTTCAACTCTCGTGTACGAGTCGCAGTATA
>BLSH010096972.1:1274824-1327078 GCA_018402905.1 Glandirana rugosa | reverse complement strand
GCCCCCCCCCCCCCCCCACAGTGCCTGCAGTTTATAAATCTTCATTTTACATTAAAATACTGCCACTATATACCTTTTGGGATGATCTGTATACCACGGTTTCCTGATAACCTGCACAGTTTGTCAATAGTTGTGTGCTCAATTAGGAGGAGATTTCCATTACAGCCTGTATTCACGCCCACATGTGTGATGTCAATATCATGTGACCTGAACAGTTCAACTGAAACAGGAAATGTTCTATTTAGCATAAGAGACCAAACTGAGCATGTGCAGCTTTACCACCCTGCTGTGTATTATATGGACTTGCCCAGATTGACAGTGCAGGAGGGAAGAATCTATGCATACAGGAAAAAAATGCCTTTTTTACACAATGCTAATGATTAAGTTCTACATTGCATATAACAAGCATGCTATGCTGCATATACAGACTGACTTTACTGTTGTGGGTTTAGTAACACTTTAAGGGGAAAACTATAGAGTGCTCTGAATCTGCTGGGATATCTAAAACTGGCCATAGATGTATAGGAAATTCAGCTGGATGTATAGATGTATCGAAATTCAGCTGGTTCTGTAGGGACCAACCAAATTTTAAACCATCTAACGGCTGTTCCTGTTTGTGAGAAGTCAACCTAATAATCAAATTCTCACAAATGGGCTTTTTTAGTTTGGTCAGTGCTGCAGCCAATCGGAGGAATCCCTGCTGTCAGAATAACATAACCTAGCAGGGAGTATTCCTCCATCCACCTCACTTGTGTGGATGGAGAAATCCGTTCAGTTTTTTTTTCGATCAACCCACCCGCTGGTTGAAAAAAAGAATCCATGTATGGCCAGCCTAAGATGGCAGCGCCCAGCAGCATTCTAATAAAATTTGAGCTTCTATAAAAGGGAGGTGTTTACCAGTAAACAACATGCCTAAAATTTGTTTGACTGTACATGCAATCTAAAGGGAAGACCTTTGCTGAAATGAATGGTCTAGCGATAAGGTCTCTTTAGCTACTGCCATGTTTTTGTGTTGTTGCTGTCACTTCCCAACCCTCAAACTGCTGATTGAATAATGATGTATCAGTAATACACTGATAAGTCATGAATTTTGTTCATTCTGCTTCTTCCCTGTCAAATGTTAATTATCGTTACTCGTGTATGCAGCAGAGCCTTGTGGTGCTACTGTGCAAGGGATTACAGAAGGTTGATATCAATGAAGATTCAGATACTCGTGCTAGTTATATGTCAATCTTTTTAAAGGAATGCATACTGGGGTTGACTTACTAAAACTGGAGAGTGCACAATCTCTGTATAGAAACCAATCAGCTTCCAGTTTTTTTGTCAAAGCTTAGAGTGATTGTAAAGGTTTTTTTTTTTTTTTTTAAATAACAAACATACCTATACTTACCTGCTCTGTGCAAGGGTTTTGCACAGAGCAGCCCCGATCCTCCTTTTCTAGGGTTCTATCCCCCTCTATAAGACTCGGCTAATCACAGATCGGAGTAAGGGGCCGATCCCTTACCACGTGATCAGCTGTCAGCCAATGACAGCTGTCCATGTGATGTAAACAGAAGCTTGGTAATCATTTTTTTTCTCCTTAAGCTGACAGCGCGATGAGAAAAAAAAGCCGATCACTGACCTCTGTGAAAGGGACATCGGCCCTGAAGAGGAAGGGACACAGCTGCCTCAGCTGTGCCCCCCCAGTGCCACCTGCCAGTGCTACCTCCCAGGGCCCAGCGGTGCATATTATTGCCACCTATCAGTGCCCACCACCGCATATCTGTGCCACCTATCCATGCCCACCTGTGCCACCTGTCATTGCCCAGCAGTGCCACCTATCAATGCCCACCAGTGGTGCCAATCAATGCCCATCAGTGCCTCATCATCAGTGCCACCTAGCAGTGCTGCCTATAAGTGTCACCTACCAGTGCCCATAACTACCACCCATCAGTGCCCATCACTGTGACCCATCAGCACCCACCAGTGCCACCTATCAGTGCCATCTATTAGTGCCCTTTAGTGCCACCTATCAATGCCCATCAGTGCCACTCATCAGTGTCATTCATCAATGCCACCTCTCAGTGCCTACCAGTGCCACCTCTCAGTGCCCATCAGTGCCACCTCATCAATGCCCAACAGTTCGGCCTCATCAGTGCCCACCTGTGCCACCTATCAGTGTCCATCAGTGCCGCCTTATCACTACCCATCAGTGCAGCCTATAAGTGCCCATCAGTGCAGCCTATCAGTACCCATCAGTGCAGCCTCATCAGCGTACATCAACGAAGGAGAAAAATTACCTGTTTGCAAAATTTTATAACAAAATATAAAATCGTTTTGTTTTGTTTTTTCAAAGTTTTCGGTCTTTTTATATTTTTTAAATAAAAAATAAAAAAACCCAGCAGTGGTTAAATACCATCAAAAGAAAGCTCTATTTGTGTGAAAAAAATGATAAAAAATGTCATATGGGTGCAGTGCTGCATGACCGTGCAATTGTCATTCAAAGTGCGACAGTGAAGAAAGCTGAAAACTGGTCTGGGCAGGAAGGGGATTTAAGTGCCCAGTAAGCAAGAGGCTAAAGTATAACTAAAGGAAACACTTTTTTTTTTAGTTTTGGTTATAGTGGAGAGGGATTAGAACACCTGTCAGGTTTTACTGCTGTCTGTGCCCCTCTCTATTTGTCCTGCACCCTCTCTATTTGTCCTGTTTACCATTATCATTGAACGTGAAAGTAAAAGATAATCCCATATTTTGGGTTGTCCCCAGAAAAGTAATAGAGGGTAAATCTTCCAATAGAGACACTAGTTCCAGTGACCTGGGGGTGCCTATGGAATTTCCTTTAATTTGCAGGTATTTCTTCTCACTCCCTGTTTGGCTTTGGGACAGGAAGTGAAGTTAAATCTCAGCAATGGGACACAGATAGCAAAAAAAAAAGAAAAATCTGACAGGGGTTATAACCTCCAATGCTCTATCCAAAATGAGAAAAAAAGTTTTCCCTATAGTTCTACTTTACAGTTGACCTAAACTTAACAAAAATTGTCAGCGGTAGATGAAAAGAAGATAGCAGCAGCAACAGAGTAGAAGCAGGGAGCATTGGGCCTTGTATCACTTGGGAAAAGCATACCCACAGGTAAGTATTTCCTACTTGCAAATAGGGTTGGGCAAAACACCCCCCGGTTTGGTTCACACCAAAACATGCAAACTGGCAAATTGTAAAAGAAAGAATGTAATTTAAAACCACTCGCGGCTGTAATGTATTGCCTGCACCCAGCAATAGAAAAAATCACAGAAAAAATTTGTGTAGGGTCCCCCCCAGTCCATATCAGGCCCTTCGGGTCTAGTATGGATTTTAAGGGGAACCCCGTGTCAATTTTTTTTAAAAATTCCCCCTAAAATCCAAACCAGACCCTTATCAGAGTGTTCAACCTGGCCGGCCATGTTGATGAGGACAAGAGCCTCTTCCCCACAACACTGGGTCTGCAGGCGGGGGGCTTATCAGAATCTTGAAGGCCCCTTTAATAAGGGGGCCCCCAGATCCCGGCCCACCCATATGTGAATTAGTATCGGGTACATCTTATCCCTACTAATTCACCAAAAAGTGTCAAAAAAGAAAAAAAAAACAGGAGACAATTAGGGACAAGTCCTTTATTAAAAAAGAAAAAAAAAATAAGTGTCCCCCGATGCAATCCATCATCAATCACGGCGCACGATGGACCCGGAAAAAAAAAAAGCCGCAACAGCTCCTCCTCCTCCATGGGAGGGCTCCCGCCGTCTGCATGCTCTTTGCTTTGACAGTTTGTGGCGGGGAAGTCGCTCTGAACGCCAAATAATGTTCTAAATTCGACGAATGGGCAAACGCCGATGTTCAAGTTGAACTTACATTCGACTCGAAGCTCGGGCCCATCCCTACTTGCAAATGTCTCAGTCACCTCCTCCTATTAAGTACAGCTTGCAATATATAAATGTTTATGATCTACCCGGCATTCAGTTTTTAACCCTAAGCAGGCTTGTAGGATGGTAACAAAGGATCCCAGCACTGCCAGGTAGAGATAAGCATGGGCATCTTTCAAACTCATCTCTCTCTCTGAAATATCAAATCATGCTTTTTTTATTTAATCCAGTCAGCTGCAGGAACGTCTTTTAAACAAATCAGCAAGGCATCAGTGTCCCTATATGGACATTATTATTTAGTCACTGTCATAGGCTAAATATGGGCATGTGTCCATATAAGGGCACTGATCTCAATAGCATCTCGCCCATTATTTATTTGTGCTGCAGGGTAGGGAATGACCCATCCCGCATCTGATTAGATTTTAAAAAGTGTATAGTTTAGATTGGGATGAATCTGGGGGTTGCTTAAGGCAGGCCATAGATTATGTGATTTTCTTTCCGGTAACCACGGGCTCCAAGAAAGAAAATCGCTCAATTCTCCATCAACACTATGTTGATGGGGGAATCCCTCCCTATTGTGTTCCTCTGGCGGCGGGTATGGGGAGCAGTGATTAATGCTAGTGGCTATAGCTGCTGGCAATAATCGCATGCTAAAATTTGAACATGCTGTTGTACCCAATTCAATCTATGGATAGACTTGGGTACAATCAGCCTGCCCATAGATGGATCGAATCTCGGCTGGTCCTTGCTGAACTGGCAAAGATTCAATCTATCTATGGCCGATATAAGCCCATCTCTACTGTCAGGCCTGTGAGCTGCTTTATAATTTAACAAAACGGCAGTAGTTGCAAGCCTTTCCTAGTCATAGAATGATGTTTCATATACACATTTTTATAAAGATCCGTTTAAGATCGATGTGAAGGAAACTCAGAATCTCAGCACTACTTAAAAGAGTTAAATATGCAGGCAGTGAGGGATGATTTTGCCAGCAGCCATTTTCAGCAAATGAGATGCGCTACCTGCTAGGATTTTTTTAATGCACAAATATAGCTGATGTTTCCCTAGGGACAAGCAATGGTTTCCTTCTTAAAACTGCAATCTCTGTCCGACAATTTTAATTAAGCAATTTAAGTACAGTATAATTCTTTGGCATTTTTAAGTTGTATTTTTGTATGAAGCATGATTAATGATCATTTTAGATGGCCTAATCTGAAATCTTTTATTTTTAGTTTTATTGTATGTATCCTAAATAAATCATATATTTAGGTACAAAGATATGGGCTGCAATATCCACATATCAAATAGTAGCATGTAAAGTGCAAATTGTTGACGCCATTGAATAGACCCTTTGGTTTGCAGACAAGTGATGATGATTGACAATAGGAAGCAGTTGCAAAGAATTTCACCAAGCTGTTAAAAATTCTCACATCTTTTCAAAGCTTATTAAGCAACAGTTCACCAGTACAGCTGCTATAGAATAACCATAAATGTTCTTTTAGGACAATTTGCATATTGCATACATTGCTGGATTTCAGATTTTTATAGAAGGAAAAAGATGAACTAAATAAAGTTGTATTATCTCCTAAACTCAAAGAAATATTAACAACGGACCAATGATGAATTATTGGTTACATTGCCTATAGGGGTGTATATGCAGACTATAAAAAAAGCTATAACCAAGGGAACCTTTAGCTATATGTCTTTTTAAATTCACTTTTGCCACTTTTTTGCACTCTTTCAGCCCAGGTTCAGACTAGTGCGATGTCAGAGATCGCATGTGATTTGCACCCGCACTGTGATCTCTGAGCAGTGCGAGTTCAGCCATACACTGGTATGGTACACAGGCCCTGCTGGCGAAGGCACGTAATGCCGTAAAGCATATAGGGGGAAGGAGCCTGTTGTGACGTCACCCGCCGCCGACCTTTGGAATGCTGCTGCAATCTCTATCACAGATTTTTAATGTTATGCAACTTTCAAGATGTTCGTTTGTGAGTAGTACTTTTATCAATAAATGCAAGTCTTTTAAACAGTCTGCACTTAGTTGGGATATCTATTTCATTCCATGTATACTGCGAGTGCCACATTAGAGGATTGGTATTGCCATCTCATTAAACCAGTGGGGATGCTGCAGGATCCATCCATTCCTCCCTACCTTTCCCCTAAGGCAGTGGTTCTCAGCTCCTGTCCTCAGGACCCACCAACAGGCCAGATTTTAAGTATTACCTTGGGGAGATGCAGACTAGAATACTACAATCACTGAGCAGCAAATGATATCACCTGTGATGTATTTCAGTTATCCTGCAAACCTGGCCGGTTAGTGGGTCCCGAGGACTGGAGTTGAGAACCACTGCCGTAAGGGGATATGCTTGCGTGACCCTCTAGTAAAACTGGGGTCTGATATTGAGGTGAGAGACCACTCTAGCTGGTGGAGGAATTGCACTGTGATTGTGTGCTTATACACTCAGCGGTTCTATCTGCATGCTGTTTTGCTACTTTTCCAAAGACACAAGTTTATGGACTCCTTTATGGACTGACTTCATTAGATACATTTTATGCATTTTTACCCTTTTACACTGCAAATTTTTGATATACATACACTGGTATGGCTGAACTCGCATTACATTTGCAAAAAAAAAACGTACATATACCTTTTTTTTCCCGCACTAGAATCAGATTGCTTGGGTGTTTTCACCCATGCAATCCGATTCATGTGCCAGTTCACAGTTCGCACTGCAATCTGTGAACAAAACTGGGGGCATTAATAACTTTGTAATAACACCCGCCAGCGGTTCGCAGAAAGCAGTGTGAACTGTCGGTGGGAGTTAGGTGATGCGGGAACCGGCTGTGTAATCGCGCCGGTTCCCGCATTGCCCATATGTTAACCAGGGCTCAATGTTTGACATTGTAACAAAGATCCATTTAGATCACGGGTGCTAAAGCTTTGGCCCTCCAGCTGTTGCTAAAACTACAAGTCCCATGAGGCATCAAGGCATTCCAAGGCTAACAGTTACAAGCATGACTCCCAAAGTCAGAGGCATGATGGGATTTGTAGTTTTGCAATAGCTGGAGGGCCACAGGTTGAGCACCCATGACTTGGATGTTGCCAGGCAGTGGCGGACAGAGTTAACAAATGACTAATTTCTGAACCCCCTATTCAACTGCACTTTAAGAAAAAAGACTTATTCGCTGTGTGTTGAATGACAGGTAGCTAGAAGTGAGCTGTGTATACGGGATAGAAGGAGCTGTCCCAGCACCCATCTGACCTCATCTAGTGGGCCCCTGTGTACAGCAAGCACACATGATAATTCTATCCCTGCTGTCAGGTTAGTCTTGTGATCATTGTGTTTTAGAAGATGCTGCAAGCATAAGTTTAACAAAGTATCAGGTAAAGGACACATTTTCAGTCCTGATTACAGCAGTCCGTAGGGCTGGTTTACTAAAGGCAAATAGACTGGGCACTCTGCAAGTACAATTGCTCCACAGCTTAGTAAATGAGGGGAAGCTCTGCTGACCTATCCAATCCATTATCCAATCACATGCAAGCACAATTGATTTTTCCCTTGCTTGTCATTGGGTATTCTTTGCAAAGTGAAGCTTTGCCTCATTTACTAAACTCTGGGGAAACTGCACTTGCAAAGTGCACATTCTATTTGCCTATTTGTAAATCAACCCCACCAGTGTTTACTTCAAATTTTACAAGCATGTTTAGAGAAAGTTCCTACTTTTATTATATTGATTTCCTCATGATTGTGTGCTTAATGTGAGCACTGATTTACTTTAATAAAGATGCCTACAGAGAGTAGAGAATCAGTGCAAGTTCACATATATGCTTGTTTATGACCCTGGTCAGTACCTTGCCAAGCCTGCTAGGGAAAAATTTGTATAGGCTGGGATGATTTTTCATGACCAATAATTTTTTTACTACTGAAAAAAAAATGTGCTGGAACTGGAGAAAATCCAAAGAAGGGCAACTAATCTAAAAAGGGGACTGGAGGGCCTCAATTATGAGGAACGGCTGGAAACATTAAATTTATTCTCACTGGAGATGCGATGCTTAAGGGGGGACATGATAGCGATCTACAAATACCTCAATAGGAATCCCAGCACAGGAAAAAAATATTCAGTCCCAGGGAGAGTGAGAGGTCACGTGGCCACACAGTGAGACTGGAGGAGAAGCGGTTTAACCTTAAGGTGTTACTTAACCCAGTAATGTGAAAATAATCAATCTGCACCCCCCCCCCCCTTAGTGCCCAGAACTTATAAATCTTCTTTTTACATTAAAATACTGCCACTATATACCTTTTGGAATGATCTGTATACCATGCTTTCCTGATAACCTGCACAGTTTGTCCATAGCTGTGAGTTCAAGTAGGAGGAGTTTTCCACTACAGCCCGTATACACACCTACATGTGTGATGTCAATATCATGTGACCTGAACAGTTCAACTGAAACAGGAAATGTTCTATCTAGCATAAGAGACCAAACTGAGCATTTTCAGATTTACCACCCTGCTGTGTATTATATGGACTTGCCCAGGTTGACAGTGCAGGAGGGAAGGAATTCTGGCATACAGCATTGAACAGCTTTTTTTTCACAATGCAGAGGATTAACCCCTTAAGTTCCACAGCGAGTATAACAAGTATGCTGTGCTGCATATACAGACTGATTTTACTGCTGTGGGCTTAGTAACACTTTAAACTGTGCAGGGGATTCTTCACTGTCAGGGCAATAAGGACGTGGAACTCTCGCTCACAATTGGTGGTGGCTGCGGGTAGTATGGATATTTTTTGAAAGATTCTTGGATGTATATCTTAAAAAACACAACATACAGGGATATAGGAAACAAGTATAGACTCTGACACACGTACACTAAGGGTCGGTTCACACTTGAGCGGCGCGACTTGCCAGGGCGATGCAAGTCGCCCCGCTCGAGGCGATCTCAACGCGGCTTGTAAGGAGACTTCTATCATAGAAGTCAATGCAAGCCGCGCTGAGATCGCCCTGAAAATAGTGCAGGAACTATTTTTCTAAGTTGGAGCAAAGCGATTCGCTCCTATTAGAACGGTTCCATTGCACAGCATTGAGACGACTTGTCAGGCGACTCAAGTCGTCTGACAAGTCGCCTAGATGTGAACGGGCCGCAAAGTCGCACTGCTCAAGTGTGAACTGGCCCTAACACAGGTTGAACTGGATGGACTATTGTCTTTTTCCAGAATTACCTACTATGTAACCATGTAACAATATGCTCCCAGTTTACACTAACATAGGCCAAGATGACAATATTGTTGAAAGTATACCTTAGTTTGACTAATAATGTTCATCTGACATTGCTCTAAAAGAGCCTTTCTATCCAATTGAGGTTACAAATTTGATTATTGTGGATCAGAGTATAGCCTGGTATAACGTGCCCTTACCTTTTCTGAAAATTAAAACTACATTACAATAAGCAGCATATGACAAGGTTTTTTTAGTAAGCAATATATAGAAATGTTGAAGGCCGTTATAGACGATAATGGTGACCACAACAAACACAAGTGGACAAGTGGATGTCACAAAGTAACTTTCATTGCTATTATAGGTCAAGAATGGAAAAACAATGAACTTATACGTTTTCCATGTACCGTGCTTCAAAAATAACATTGGGGGTTGTAAATGTTAACCATTCACATAACCTATTTACTGCTGTATCCTGTATTTTGTCTACAGTAGACTTTGAAACTCAAATACATTTAGAATTGTCTCTGCATTAAAAACAAGACTGCTTTCACAAGGAATTCTGAATCCATTCAGAGATGAGTTCACAGGGTGAGATTTTAAGGTCTACCACCCAAGCTATATTTCTAGCACAGCAATCTTGGACAGATTTCTTCCTTAGAGTATTAAGAACAGAAGTGGGATTACACAAACCTTAATTATTTGCTTCCATCTGTTCATTTAAAGAGCCTGACAAACAAAACAAAACACCATTATGTTTTAAAATGAACTAACTCTATAATCATAAAAAAACTACATTTTTTACTTATTAATGGTCCATTTTAATGGACTATTCACCTGTCACTTGCACTGTAAAGAATAGAGTATATTGAGACTGCTCAGGACAATAACTGAACCGCTGCTGACAGTATGTTGCGCTAATTTGCTACGTATTTGTACTGTTCCTAAATGCATACATTTGAAATGTTCTGAGTTAAACAATTAACATCAAACTTGTTTTTAACGATTGTTCATGTTTAATTAAAAAAATGTTATCTAGATAAATGCTTCATAAAAAGGAAACTATTGTATATTTTCAGTATATTTCACTTTAAAGAGTAACTCCACATTTGTTGAGAAAAAAAACATTCCCCTCTGGGTGATGTGTGTACATTGCAAGGATTTTACCAAACTTTGCTGCAGATTCCCACCTTTTGTTATTCTGAAGAAATCCCTGTGTGTTTGTCTGTGTCCATGTGGCTAAGTGAGTCTAATGGGAGTGGTTTCATAATTATCAATCAGCTGTGCACCTGCAGGGCTCTAATGAGGAAAGCTGCTGGGTCTGCACCCCTTTAGATGTGATTTCCTATTGGAAGTATTTCACCAAAAATTACATTTTTTATTGCACGGAATGCCTGAAATCTGACTTGGATCTTAGTGCAGACTTCTGGGAAAATCAGAGAGCCAATCACACAAGCAGGAAATTATGTTTCTGGGGGGGCGTTCTGTACATATTCTGTGTACAAAACACCTCCAGGTAGCCATATTGCATTGCATTTTCAGAAGATTA
The DNA here is from genome assembly GCA_018402905.1 of Glandirana rugosa. Taxonomy (NCBI): domain Eukaryota; kingdom Metazoa; phylum Chordata; class Amphibia; order Anura; family Ranidae; genus Glandirana; species Glandirana rugosa. Next base: position 1,316,444 of record BLSH010096972.1, on the reverse strand, counting down.
CAGAGCTGCAGATTGAAAAGGAAAGGTCATTTTTAATAATATTCAATTGCAATATGACTTGTGTCGTAATTGTGTACGCTATATTATTTTTTATTTATTTGCTTTTATTCCCCCGTGAAAGTGGAGTTAACCTTCAGGTTAAGGTTATTTTTGATGTGACTTTTTTAGGGTCTGTGCTGAATGGCTTTTGGCTTGTGTTGATGGGTTAGCAACGTTTGCTTGTTTGTTGATTGTTCCCAATTTTTGCATTCAACACAATCAAGCGTTCAGCTGCGATATTATAGTGATCAATTTACATTGACTATTTTTTATTTTTTAAATTCTTAATATATGCTTATATATGCTCATGCCTATGGTTTTTATTCAAGGTGTTATGTCTTTTTTAGAATAAACCACTTGCTATCAACTTTGAGTTCTACACCTTGTTCATGATTCTAAAGCTGTCTCAAGTGCTTATGTGCAACAGTTGGCACTTTTGCAATGAGCCTAAGGGCCGGTTCACACTGTAGCGAGGCGGAGCGGCGCGGAGCGGCGCGATGCGGCGCTCGAGGCGATCTCAAAGCGGTTTGCTAGGAGACTTCTATCATAGAAGTCAATGCAAGCCGCCTGAGATCGCCCTAAAAATAGTACAGGGGCCATTTTTCTAATGCGGAGCGAAGCGATTCGCTCCTATTAGAACGGTCCCATTTGCACAGCATTGAGGCAAATTGTCAGGCGACTCAAGTCGCCTGACAATTCGCCTAGATGTGAACGGGCCGCGAAGTCGCGCCGCTCCGCCTCGCTACAGTGTGAACCGGCCCTAATACATTTTTGAGATTAGTGAGAACTCATTGACAGGTGCAGCTAACCTTCTTCTAGCTATTTTTGCATTCTTGTATAAGGGGCAATAGAGTTCTGATGTGAACAAAAGCTCATCACCACAGGGCCCTACATTATTCATTCATCTATATTTTTGTTTTTATTTCAAAAGTACAGATTTGTAAATTAGCCATAATAATATCGATATTTTCTTAAAACTGCTCTCGGTCCAACCTTTGAGGTGCATTATATTGAGTTGAGTGTATTGTATGGCAAACCATAGCCTTGAATTCTAGGAAGTAGCAGCACAGCATTATAATTGTGTAACACTACAGAGTGGAAGCAAAGCCAACATAATTTGCCAGTAAATATGGCTGCTCCGTGTACATATATATATATATATATATATATATATATATATATATATACACAGCGGGTAAAATAAGTATTGAACCTGTCACCATTTTTCTAGGTAAATATATTTCGGTAACAACCCATGCAATCTATACATACAAAGAAACCAAAAAAAAAAATAAGTCCATAAACGAGTTTATGTGTATTGAAATGGAATGACACAGGGAAAAAGTAGTGAACACATTAACTGAAATGTATTTAATACTTCATACAAAATCCTTTGTTGGTAATGACAGCTTTACGGCGCCTCCTGTATGGAGAAACTAGTAGCATGCATTGCACACAGTCTTCAACTCTTGAAGGTTCCGTGGGCCTCTTCTATAAACTCTGATCTTTAATTCTTACATTAGATTTTCTATTGGATTTGAGTCAGGTGATTGGCTGGGCCATTCTAGTAGCTTTATTTTCTTTCTTTGAAACCAATTAAGAGTTTCCTTGGCTTTGTGTTTGGGATCATTGTCTTGCTGAAATGCCCACCCTCGTTTCATCTTCATCATCCTGGTAGATGGCAACAGATTTTTATCAGGAATGTCTCTGTACTTTTTTCCATTCATCCTTCAGTGATATGAAGTTTGCCAGTACCGTATGCTGAAAAATGGCCCCACACCATGATGTTCCCACCTCCAAACTTCACTGTTGGTATGGGGGGGTGTTTTTGGGGTGATGTGCAGTGCCATTTGACCTCCAAACATGGTGTGTATTATGGCATTCAAAGAGTTCAGTTTTGGTCTCATCTGACCAGACTATATTCTCCCAGTATTTCACAGGCTTGTGTAAATGCTGTGCAGCAAATGGGCTTCAACATGCGTTTTCTCCAGCAATTGAGTCTTACATGGTACGTGCATACAGGCCATGGTGGTTGAATGCATTACTTATTGTTTTTTTTGAAACTATTGTACCTGCTAATTCCAGGTCTTTCTGAAGCTCTCCACAAGTGGTCCTTGGCTCTTGGACAACTCTTCTGATAATTCTTTTCACTCCTCTATCAGAAATCCTGGTTGTGGCCGGTTTATGGTGAAATTATGTACTTTCCACTTCCAGATTATGGCCCAAATAATGCTCACTGGAACATTCAGAAGTTTAGAAATGCTTTCTGTAACCAATGCCATCAGTATGTTTTGCAACAATAAGGCTGTGAAGGTCTTGAGACAGCTCTTTGCTTTTACCCATCATGAGATGTTTCTTGTGTGACACCTTAGTAATGAGACACCTTTTTATAGGCCATCAGTTAAGACTGAACCAGCTGATATTAATTTGCACTGACAAGGGGCAGGATTGGTTTCTAATTACTTTTCGATTTCAGCTGGTGTCTTGGCTTTCCATGTCTTTTTGCACCTCCCTTTCTTCATATGTTCAATACTTTTTCCCTGTTTCATTCCATTTTATTACACATAACTTCATTTCTGAATGTATTTGTTTTGGCTTCTTTGTATGTATGGATTTCATGAGTTGTTACAGACATGTGGTGAGAATTTCATGTCAATAGCACCTTTAGAAATACTGTAGATTTACCTAAAAACATTGTACCCGCTGTAATTACAAACTATACATAAACAGGTTTTTTACAACATTAATACACACTGACAAGAATATTTGCAGGAAGCATCTCTCTTAACATGTACATCTGGAAAATTTAGAAAGCTATGCATTCCCTTTAACTTAAAGTATATACCTCTTTAATGTTTCTAACTACCCTACTATAGTTAAAGCAATGTTAGAGCTGGTTCACACCACTAAAACGCACTCAAGATCCGTTCTAAATACGTTTCTGCATGCACGTTTTTGGTGCATTTCGTGCCTATTTGATGCATTTTTTTATGCATTTCGGATGCATTTCAGATGCTTTTTTCTTCTTTTTTCCTGTTTTTTTTTATCACTGTACTGGAACACTCTGTAACTAACTGCACTGGTGTGAACTATGCCATTGGAAACCACATAACCTACTTTGCATGCATTTTTGATGCAGAAAAAAAATGCACTGGACTGCATGTGGTGGGAACAGGCCCTTAAACCCAAAAGCAAGCATTTATTATATTGCAGCTTACCAATTCTGGTTATACAGCCAGAAAGTTAGTTGTTTCTCAAAAACACAAGCTCTCCAGCATAATGTATCAGTTTACAAGGATGGGATAAACCACTTAACACTGGCAGGGGTGATAAAACTTATCAGCTTTTATTTATTTATACAAAACCTTTATCTAAAAAGGAAAAAAACTGTTTGCTGTAACTGAATATGAAATGTGAGAGGGGGTTTGGCTTCAATTTGTTTAGTGTATTTAAATCTGCTAATACATTTAACACTACTTCACCCCCCTGCCAGACTGACAATGCTGCTGTCTGCTGTGCCCCTGTGTCCCCCTCATTCATCCAGAGTTGTGTCTCCTTAACACAGGAAGTGTGTTACTGGTCAGATCAGCAGGTTAAAACAGAGGGGGGAAAGTCACAGAAAAGAAAACTGATGTAGCGATCACATTTAATGATTGGTAATCTGCAATATTTTGTTTTTGGTTTTTTGACTGATTCTCAAAATGTCCACCTAGGACAAGGATATGCAATTTTGATCCAGCTGTTGCAAAACTACAAGTCCCATCATGGGTGTCATGCTTGTGGCTGTCAGAGTTTTGCTATGTCTCATGGGACTTGTAGTTCTGCAACATCTGGAGGTCCGCCAATTGCATATCTCTGACCTAGGACATAAGATCTCCTCTGCATGCTGCCCAGCCTGCCCTACTCCACTGCAGATGTATTAAATAAAACCAACAAGGAGCTCACCTATTACTGGAAATACTGTAGATAGGAATTTAGTTTTGCAGATTTGGCAAATCTGGCCCTCAGATTCCCCAAAATGCTGATGACAGATACAATGCATCTGCATCTACTGAAAATTGGAATATCAGCTTTGGATGGACAGGACAACAAAACGGTATGAAGGAAGATGAATGAAAGTAAATCTGTAAAATAAAAAAAATCTTTAGGGGAACCCTAAGTTTGTCACCATTAGAACACAAACAACCGTTTTCCAGTTACAATCAAGAACCTTCAGGGGGAATCAGCAGCACATGGGAATTCTAGATATATAGCCAGAAGTAAACTGATTAGCAAGTGCTTATCATTTAGTAATATGTGTGTTTGAAACAGAAATAGCAGAAAGCACTTTGGGGTATAAAAAAATAATCGTAGAGGCCTGAAGTCATGGACATATCTTTTAAAAGCATTAGATCCAGACTCCATCATTTGATGTATGAACATCTGGGACTAGAATTGTAATAATATGCAGTCTTTTTGGCTTTGTCCAGCAGAGACACATGATTGGGATTTTCATTCCCAATGAGGTATCCAGACTCACATAGAGAACTCTATTAACGAAACTGTAACATAATTAGCAATTACAGTGAGCAAACTAAAGATTCTACAATGGTCTGTGATTGCTTTATGGCTATAACATTGTTTCTAAGGAATAATGTTCGATGTTCATTTAGTTTGATGATCGATAGTAGTCCTGTTAATTATCATTATTATTATTACAGGATTTATATAGCGCCAGCAGTTTACGCAGTGCTTTACAATATAAAAGGGAGATAATACAGTTACAATACAATAAAATACAAGAGGATTAAGAGGGCCCTGCTCAGAAGAGCTTACAATCTAATAGGGTGGGGCAGGTAGGACAAAAGCTTATAACTGTGGGGAATGAGCTGATAGAAGAGGTAAAAGATTAGTTGGAGGCGTGATAGGCTTCCCTGAAGAGATGCGTTTTCAGAGATAGCCTGAAGGTAGCAGTAGTAGGAGATAGGCGGACAGGTTGAGCTAGAGAGTTCCAGAGGATGGGAGAGGCTCTGGAGAAGCCCTGGAGACGAGCATGGGAGGAGGATACAAGGGAGCTTGAGAGTAGGAGGTCTTGGGAGGAGCGGAGAGGACGGTTTGGGTGATATTTGGAGACAAGATTGGTGATGTAGCTTGGGGCAGAGTTGTGGATGGCTTTGTATGTTGTGGTTAGTATTTTGAATTTAATTTGCTGGGTGATTGGGAGCCAGTGTAAGGATTGGTGGAGAGGGGTGGCAGACACTGAGCAGTTGGTAAGATGGATAAGTCTGGCAGCAGCATTCATGATAGACTGAAGAGGAGATAGGCAGGCCAATGAGAAGGGAGATGCAATAGTCAACTACTCAGTAAAATGTTTTATAAAAGAAATATTCTATTCTCCCCAGTTCAACACTAGGTACACACAGACAATAGATATTTTCAATGTGTTGTAATGATTTTGACACTGTTATTGGATAATTGAATATACTTAAAAAAAGAATAATGAAAATGTGTTTTATTCATATAACAACTAACTTCAATTCTGGCTATCATTTTCTACCTGTACAAGAAAATTGACAGCCACAATTTTCTTAATTGCTATTGGTAAAACAGTGACAAAAGCATTAATAAAAAGAAAAAATGTTGTCATAAATACTATTACAGGATTGAGATCTGATGACCTTTGCAAGCTCCACATCTGCATATATCCACAAACATAAAAAATGCACTTTTACAAATAGTGTCCTGTTCACAAAACTATCATATTAAAGTTTATGTATTACTCTGTTTTCATTTTTCATCAACATTAATGGTTCTTATTTGAATATAGCTGGGAAACATAAAATGTTGCCATTTTTAGGAAGGACTCAGCCAAGGCCAGATAGCAACCACTGAGGTCAGCTAATGGTATTAAGTATAGATGTGCACTACTGAAAAATGTGTGTATTTTCATTTTAGTTTCATTCTTTCTAGTTTTATTTTGTCTATCGAATCATTCGTTATGATCGGCATTTGTTACTTCAGATTATTCGTCAATTCAGATGCATTCGTATTTGCTCCATTCCATTCATTTAGATGCGGCATTTGCTACTTCGGATAATTCATAACTTGGGATGCATTCGTATTCATTAGGTTCCATTTGTTTAGATAAGGCATTTGTTACTTCGCATAATTTGTAATTTCTGATGCATTCATATTTGTTACGTTCACTTTACAGTTACTTTTTATAATTCATAATTTCAGATGCATTCGTATTCGTTAAGTTCACTTTAGCCAATTTGAAAGGAAATTCCAATACCTATAATTTAATAGTTTATAATAATAAATAAATGATAATAATAATAAAAATAACAATAATAATAAAAAATTAATATGAAAAATAACAATAAGAATAATAATAAAAACAATAAAAACTATAATAATAGTTAATAATTTAAGTATAATAGACAATACAAAAAACAAAACTATCTGAATATAATTGATTTGTTAACCTTCTTGGTTGAATTGTTTTTCGTGCTTTTCGGATTTTCGTTCTTTCAGATTGTCATTATTTTGGATTTTCGATCTTTTGGGTTTCGTTCTTTTGGATTTTTGTTCTATCTGAAATTTTTTTTTCGTATGCATTCATCAAAAGAGTCTTTCGTTCAATCGGATGCTTCCGAATGAAAAAATATGCAGAATTTCACCCTAAAACGAATTTGGAACGAAACAAATTGCACATGTCTTGTATACACCAGTATTGTTAAAATGCTGCCACTCTAACAGTACTTGTTACTTGTACATGGTTTCAAGATCAATCCCAAATTGGATGTAACAGAACCAAGCATCTACTGTGCTTTTATATTAACATCAGCACATATATTTTTTTACTATTATGTGGTGTTTTAAAAAGGAAAGACCAATAAAGCATCCAGTCAAAAACACCAGCTTTTTAGGTTTTACTGGAACACTGGTGCTCAAAAAAGGTGGATTTAACATTTTGTACAAATGAACTCCCCTGGTGAGGAGGCTTGTAGGTTGTGATGCCTGCCACAGTGAACCATAAAATGATCCTTTGTTCCTCGAATTCTCCACTGCTGAGATCCGTGCAATTATAAAGCAAAATCTAAAACTCCAACAAGCCATAAGGTCTCCCAAAGCAAAACTAAAAATGAAAACTGCTCATTGGCTAAAAAATAAAACCTTTTTGGAAATGACTAGATTTTCCTCTACTCTCCAATGTACTATTGCAATGGTTAATAGGCCTTCCCTTCTATTAGGTTATATATTTAGGATAATAGCCTGAGGATATGTAACATTCAGCCTCAGAATTATGAATTTGCATAGAGATTTACCATGGTGAGTGGTGACTGGAAGGTGGGATTCTAGAAAACGTAAATGCCAAAATCTCCTTGTTGTGATTAGTAAGTTATTTTATTCATTCAACAGTTAACAGCCTTTGTAACAGCCTTGCATTAAAGCTTGAAGAGGAAGTAAACCCCGATGGGTTTTACTTCCTCTTCGTTGCTCTTCATTACCCTGCATTGTAAAAGCATAATAGGCTAGTATGCATGGCATACTAGCCTATTATGTGACACTTACCTGCATTGGAAGCCCGTGCTGTCCCCGCAGTAGGAAGCGTCCATCTTCGCCCCTCTTCCTTTCGGGGCCGCAGACTCCAGCTCTGTGATTTGCCGGAGCCGCATGACATCACTCCCGCGCATGCGCACAGGAGCCGCCAATCGCGGCACAATGTCAGTGAAGGAATGGCACGGAGGCCTATTCTTCACTGCGCATGTGCCCGATGATGTTGGCACATGGAAGTACACTGCATATCTTCATGCAGGTTTAGGAGATATGCAGGGAACCTCCAGGTAAGCCTTATTATAGGCTTACCTGTAGGTCAAAATGGTTGTCATGAGTTGACAACCACTTTAACTCTAAAGAATCAGATACTATACCACTGAAACATATAAATGGGAGCTTTTTAACTGCAAAATGACTTTTACTTATGCTAGTCCATAGATATACCTGTACATGGACCTAACAGATAGCAGAATCAAGTTGATAACCTTTTGATTCTCTACCATAATGAAGAAAATTAGCTATGTTACCTCTCTGCCCCAGCAGTGAGTGGACAGTTAAGGAGCAGTGGAAGTACAGTAAAGAGCCATTCCTCCCTCTGTTCACTCAGGTGTCTCCTCATGTTCCTTTCCAACATGCACTATGGCATATCTGATTGGCTTGTAGTGCTGCTTCTCTCTCTCCCAGTTTGAGAATTGCTGTAAAAGTAATTATAGGAGGCCTATACCAAGTCAAAACCAGGTATATTAGCTGCACTTAAATACATTTAATATTATTTTAATAAAGACATAATTTAAATAATCAGCAATTTTATATCTACCTGCAGTTAAGCAACAAAACAGTGGTAATTGGAGTGCTGTTTTGTAATGAAGGCCATATAGGTTGGCATTTGCTGCCTTCCATAAACGTGTCAGCCCACATGCCTGGTGTTCTTGCCTGTTTTCCTTTGGGTATACACATGTTGTTTAGTTATTAAAAATGGTAAGAAAAACTAAGCTGAAAGATAAACATCCGTAGAATGTTTGATTAATTGCTCATCTCTGGTTCCAAAATTAGGTAGAGCTCCAAGTTACATAGCAAATCTATATAACTGTGTATTTCCTCAGCATTTGCTGGTCTGCACGGAGAAAAAAAAATGATGTTAATTAAAATTAAAAACATCTGATAAAAATCATAACTGGTGTACTATGCTACAGTTTTACAGCTGTGCAATACAGAGAGCCCACAGCAGACTGGAGAAAATGAGATTTATTGGTATAGGTTATTAAAATGATGTAAGGTCATCACTGATAGTGCTCTGTGGGAATCTGGCTCCAAAGACAAGCTCTAGAATTGCTAAACATATGTGCATTATTGTCACAGCTTCTAATTGCTGGAAGGTCCGATACCAGATGGCTTCAGGTTATTAAGGGCAAAATCATTAAGTCTAGCTTTAAATGAATTTATTCAAATACAGTTCGAAGGAAGCAATGGCAGTTGTGCTTGTTCAGCATATTGTTATTACAGCTACTGCAGTTGCCATACTGCCCAGATAAACTACCATTTAACACCAATGAATGCTACGGAAGCTCTCTTGGTTCCTTATGGCTATAGGACCCAGTATCAAACAGGCCCAATACTTTCTGGTTACAAATGTACTAGCAAAAGTGTGCCTGTTGTTTAACAGGCTAAATACAGAAGGGTGCCTCACTACAGTGATGGAAAGTATAAAGTGTGTACTGGTAAAGTGGTGAGGAGCAGTGAGGCATGCGTCAGTGCAGTGGCTGTGAGCGCAGAATGAAGAGACAGGCATTGTTGCAACAGAGGATAAAGTGGGGGCTTGTGAGAGAGGTGGTGAAAACAGAGAAGGGTAGGATGGGGGTCAGCCACAGTGGTGAGGGTGGGGATTGTTGTACAGGTATAGGGAGGGGAGAGGGCAATTTGATGGAGCAGTTGGGGGGAGGTAGGAGGTGTGAGTTGATACTAAAAACATAAATGTGAAAAAGGGGAGCCATAAATAATCTATATGTCAACTCTGTTAGTTTGGCTACTGTAACCTAGAGCGACAGATACAAAAATGTAGATCATGGTATAGACACTGTAGTCCAGACATTTGTTAACTCAATAGATGCATGTGGCTTCTGAGTTATTGTAGTAAAGTACAAAAATATTCAATAATATTCCAAAACTGTAATATAACACAATTAGTCAAAAAACAAAGTACCCTTCACTTCACCCACAAATAAAAGAGACAACGTTGTCCTATACAACACAAGCTAACATCTGGCATCTCTTTTCTCTCCCCTTTTTCATATGTAAAAAATACGGTCCATGGTCAATATCGCCCCTTAATGAAATTTATATATACACTTTTCTACTTTATATTTTAAACTTGTATACTATGTAAGATGTAAAATATTGAATATATCCATTTGAAGCGTAGGTCTTTGCCTTTTTTCTTCATAATAAGCATCTACAATATATCTATATATTGTCTATCTATATTGGCACATATTATAGCTCAGATAAGCAATCCATGGTCTCTTTTAAGAAAAGGGGAATGCAGCAGTACAGAGGGGGATGAATCCCTAAATAGAGAGTTAGCTTGGCTGATGAAGCTTAGTTTCCTTATCAAGCAAAGCGTGTTGACGTCAGCATGCCCTGACATCATGTAGGCCATCCCTTCTGCTATCCTGGAGCCCTCTAGAAAGCTGTTTTTCTCATGTGGCCACAAAAACTACACAAAAGATACTGCTGAGATTGGAGGAAGATGGCAGCTTGGTGACTTCAATATGCTTCAGGGGTCTCAAACTGACAGCTCTCCAGATGTTGCGAAACTAGTCCCGTCATGCCTCTGCCTGTGGGAGTCATGCTTGTAACGCTCAGCCATGCAATGCCTCATGGGACTTGTAGTTTCGCAACAGCTGGAGGGCCACCAGTTTGAGACCCCCGCTTTAGAGGCATTGAATGCTGGGGTGAAGAGTGGTGAGTAATGAAGCTTTGCGGATAATCACATGGTAACGCAATACAACAGGCCTTTTCAAATGAGACTACTTCCAACTTTTCCACTCCAGTGGATTTACCCAAAGAAAGCTTATAACCCTCTATTTGCTTGCTTTTTCAAACTTCTATTGGCATCTTCCCCCAGCTGCTTTATTTCTGTCGACTTATGTATTAGCCTGATACTCCTTTCCAGACTGCATCTATCTACCTACTATCTGCTTTGGTGACCACAGACAATGCTTTGTCTGTTGCTACAATGGTGGTGAACTACTTTGTTGATCTATGATTAGGCAATTGGTTTCTTTGCAGATACTGGCAATTAGTGTCCAGAACAGGAAGTCTCCAACACTCGCTATTAACTGATTTGTGCTTTCTATATATCATATATTATCTACTGAAGAGAGCCAGAAATAAGTTTCTCGACTGGCTGGTTTTATTTCTTTTTCTACTAGCAGACAGCTCACTGTGAAATGTAACTTTCCAAGTTTTCTGTAATTCACAGAGGTAAACTGGCCATGGCTCATAACACCACCTAACTACTAACTACTAGCTCTTTAGCCACAAGTGAAGGGTTAAACACAAGCTGATGGCTGCACCACTGTACCTGTAAAGTGAAAGTGATCAGGCGCTATAGTTGTATAACCGTCCCATCACTTTTACAGTGTTGGTGGCACGGCCCTCCCCATCTCCTGCTGGGACACTCTGCATGGCATTCCCTGATCTCCTTTGCATTGAATAAAAACAGAAGTAACAATAATTTTGTCAAATAGTGAAAACTTGCACCACTCCAGGTTGGTCCACCTTGCTCTGTCAAACACACTCCTGGGGGAGCGGCACAGCTCGCAACTTTGTCCTGTGAAGAAACTCTGAAGAGCCGCACTCCATCTGACACCTTTATAGCAGATTGCTTTAAAACACACAGCGAGCACAGCAAGGGGGGAAAAAAAGCTGTTGACATGTTTCGTGCAATCCTAGTGCTTACTCCTAACAAATCTCTTATTTGCTGTGATTGCTGTCTGTTTTTAAAGAATCTGCAATAAAGGTGTCAACTGGAGTGTGGATGTCTGGAGTTTCTATCTCTTCACAATGACTTTATCCCTTCAAGTTTCAGAGCTTTCTTTCCTTGACAGGGAATCATCTTAGATGCTTTGGAGGGCAGGGGAGACATTGGGGTCTAATATACCCCAAAAATCTTCACAAAGAGTACCCGTCACCTGCTCAAAGCGATCACATGTAGGTTTGTTAACCCCTTGTCATAGCAATATAGTTTAATGAAAAAAAGAAATAAATAAACACAATTTTAAGACTTGTCATGTTTGGCATCTATTTATTCAACGCAGCCCCATCTTTTATACTGTACCAAAAAATTGGGTATTATATTGTGTTTGTGTGCAATCAAATTCATTGAGTCATTCCTGAAAATATGTGTTAGATAAACAGTTGCGTAAATATCATGCAACATAAAAAAATGCAACTACTATCTCTTTATCCTACAAGGTCTCTGCTTTCAATATTCTAGGGGTTTTAAGCAATTGTTGGCCATAATTGCAGATTTTAACATGTGTGCAAACAAATGAAGACATTGCTCTAGAGCAGAAGTGATTAAAGTGATACTAAACACACACTGTTTAAATTACATTGTCCCTTCTCTTTCTGTATGTAGATGATGGTACTGTATTTATTTAAAAAAAAATCTAAGTACCCTTTGTCCTAATTGATATACAGCCGTCACATAACCCAGCTCTTTTCCAGCCTGCCTGTAAGGAAACGGTGGCAGAAGAAGCTTCTAGTCCTCTGCTACTGGTCACATGTTCAAAATAATGCAATGCAGAGTAAAAATAAATACTTAATATCAATAAACTGTTTTAAATTGTCATACAAATATATATTTGAAATTAAATTGTTATTATATTTTGGCTATAACATGGTGTGGGTGGATTTCTGCCAGCCTGTGTCTTAGAATAACAGGGAGGTGAAGCCTCCATTAATGAGGATGAAATATCCCACCCCTATTGTGTTTAGCTGGTTAGTGGGTATGGAGGAGAAGGGGGGGAGTGGGCTGTCATTTACCACTGTGTATGCACCCACATGTGTGACTTTATAGTCACATGGGCTGCTCAGATGCACAATCAAAAAACATCAACAGCATTTGATGTTTCATAGAAATCAATATAATGTAATCAAAACCAAGATCGTAAACTCAATCATGTTAAAAATTTGCTAAACATTTTATACATAAGCAAACTAAAGCCAATACATTCTATATCTTGCAAGTCAGCCTGCAAGCACAAGGCTGCAGACATAATAGCTCTGCAAGTCGCAGAGGTAGAAAAGTTTTCCATAATTGCAAAGAATCTTCAAAAAAGTGTCATTAAGCAACATAAATATTTTGAAAAAATACTTTATTTTTAAATGTATTTTTTTCAGTTTATCTACATTTCTGCTCCTTAATTATTTGATCTCTCAGCAACATTTCAGGGCTTATTTCATGATCTTTTGGCAGTAACTTCATCAACGTCCTGCAGTCCCTTGTGCAATCCTGCTGAGACTTTTACAAAGCCTAATTAAATATTGTTTTTAAATATATTCTGCCTGATTTGGGGTTACTATGCCTTCGTATATACACAGATTATTCCCTATTTTTTCCTGATCAAAGTTATTGACTGCTTTTCTATTCTACCTGCTCTGAATATTTAACTGTTCAGATTGACTGCTTATTTGACCCTTTCATTAAACCTCATGATCCCAGAATGTCCTTGGCTTGCCTATTGGGAATTTGTTTTGAGTCTAAGCTTTGTTAAACTGTATGCACATCAGGAAGTCAAAAAGTATCTTTCTACCTACTGTATTTGTTCTGAGTTAGTGAGCCAACGTAGCAAATCCAGAGAATAATCATGATAGCCAGCAGCCATAGCAAGCTTTATGTTTTTCTCAGGAAAGATTTCCATAAATGGTATGTTTTTTCCAGCAATACTAATATTTAAAGAGTACTTATTTTTCACAGTTTTGCTACAGTGCGTAAGGTAATAGAACAGTATGCAAGGAAGCAGGAGCAATAATGCAATAATAAAGGGCAGGAAAGGAAATGCACACATTGTAGCTTTCAGGAATATGTATTGTACAGCACAACAAACAAAGTGCAGCAGTCAGGACTATGTCTGTGATATCCAATTTGCCGATTGGTCAGTGTATTGCCCCTTAAAGCGGTAGTAAACCCATCCATTTAACAGTTTAAAAACCAGTTACATTTCCGGTATGTACCGGAAATGTGACACTCCCATTGGTTGTGCTCTAAACCAAACTGTCAAACCATCCAATGGCTGGTGTCAAGGCTGATCACATGGGCAGCATCATGGCAGTTGTAGATTAAACAGAGGCCAAGATGGCAGCTTCCTTGGCTGAAAATGATAGGAGGGTTTACTACCACTTTAAGTTGTGGTTAGTTGAGAAGTGTCCCCTTCTGTTGGTGGTTAGTGAAGTGATCCCTAACATTAAAGGTCATTATAATTGTAATGGTGATCAGTAAAGTGCCCCATTACTTTTGTGGTCAGTAAATTGCCCCATTACTTTTGTGGTCAGTGGAGAAATGATTTCTTATATTTGTGGTCAGTGTAGTGATTACTTTAGTGGCCAATGCATATTAGTGGTCAGTGGAGAAATGCCCTCATACACTGATGGTCAACAGTGAAGTGCTTATTTACACTGATGGTCAGTACAACTGTGCTCCATTTCATTGGTGGTTACTGGAAATTTGCCCTTTCAGGTCAGTGTTGTGCTTCATCACGTTGGTTGTAAGTGTAGTGACCTCTTACATTGGTAGTTAATGGAAAAGTGCCCCCTCATGTTGCTGATGAGTAGTGAAGTTCCCCCTTGCATGGGTAGTCAGTTGTAAAGTGTCTCCTAATCTTTGGTAGTCAGTGGAGAAGTACCCACTTACCTTTGTGGTCAGTGGGAGCCTAGCTAATAAAATCACTGGTGTTGGTGTTTACTTATCCAAAAAAGGAACCTCTCCCAATTTAATTTATTAAAAAAAGTTTTGTTTTTTTTACTGTCTGTCCCTGTTGGAGACATTTACCGTATCTCTTTTTAATACTTTACAATGCCATTTTAAAAAAAGGCTGAACTTCAACTTTAACATTCATTGATAAATATGTAAAACTTTTAGCTGGATTTTTAGAAGATATGTAACATAACTTCCTGCTCACTGAGACATATCAACTACCAACCAAGGGATTTGATAAAATTGGTAATGGACCATGCTGCAAGAGAGGACATTCTAATAGATGAGCCAGTTGAGGAATGCCACCCATAGGCATGGACCTGCAGTTACAGTGATTATTTAGAAAACTGGCAATAATGTGGTATTGTCTAGAACAGACAAGTGTACCAGATGTCCTATACTGGCAGGTGAATTACTTATTATCATGAAAACCAGGCAGCGTAATTTCCTCTTTTTACTGACTGTGCAACCTCCAGATACTACTATAGGAAAAAGTTTATGTGCATTTTCGCATGTCATGGCTTTTTGCATCTATAATTCCTCAAATCTGTCCTTATCTGCAAATTTGTCACAATAAAAGACAAACATCTCGATGCATAATACACAATTTTAATCTTTCATGTCTTTATTGAACACATGATTTAAACATTTAGTCCAGAATTGGCAGCAATTTAGGAGCCTTTAGCAATCATTTCCACCAAACATTTCCTCTAATTGCTTATCTGACATGCATAATGGTTAGGAGATACTTTAGACTGGTTCTTATTAAACTGTTTCAAGTGTTTGATGTTTCAGAGATTCTGTACATGAACAGTTCTCTAAAGGTCATGCTGCAGCATCGCAGTTGGATCAAGGTCAGAACTCTGACTTGGCTGTTCCAGAATATATTCCTTTAGGCCATTACCGTAATTTGTTGATTTACTGCTCCATTTTGATTATTGTCTTGATGACATGGCAAACCTATATTAAACGTCAGAAAATACATCTTTACACTCTCCTGTAAAATGACTTTATGTGTTTTTAATTACTTGGTTCCTTTATTATAAGAAACGACTAGGCTTTTGGGCAGTAAAGTTGTTGCAAACTGTGATATTCCTTACCATGCAACAGGGTTAGAATACGATTTTGGTTTCAATGAGCAGTGTTTTTTTTCCCCTTAAAACATGCAAAATACAAGTTTAACTTATTTTTTTCTCTAAAAATTGTCTCAGAAGTTCAAACCTGAGATATGTAACAATGAGTTTACTCTAAGGTTAAAGTGGTTGTAAAGGCAGAAGGTTTTTCATCTTAATGTATTCTATGCATTAGGATAAAAAACCTTCTGTGTGTAGCACCCCTACTCAACCTCCTAATACTTTCCTGAGCCCCATCTCTATCCAGTGATGTGCACAATTGCCTCGGCCATCCGGAACTCTCCCTCCTGATTGGCTGAAACACAGCAATGGGGCCATTAGCTCCCGCTGCTGTCAATCAATGTCAGCTAGCCAATCAGGAGAGAAGGAGGGCGGGGTCGAACTGTGGCTCTGTGTCTGAATGGATATACGGAGCTGCGGATTTGCTCGGGTGCCCCCATAGCAAGTTGTTTGTTATGGGGGTACTTGGCAGGAGGGAGGGGCCAGGAGCACCTGCAAGGAAACTGAGAAGAGGAGGATCTGGGCTGCTCTGTGCAAAACCACTGCACAGAGCAGGTAAAAATAACAAGAATTTAGTATCACTTTAAGGGTGAATGTTAAGAAAGGGACTGTGATAAGTGTTAGGTGTTAGGATCAGTTAATGGCTTGGTTTGGGTATATTGATAGTGGCATGGCGTGTTATTAATACACTTTCTTGTTATTTATAAACTGGTGACCATCTTAGATGGACAGGTTTTATGTTAGCGGCACAATTATAATGGGATTTCCACTTCTGTATTCATAAACACCATTATTTTTATTTTTTTTATAGCGAACACAAGAATAGTTTTGTGACAGACCTAACTAGGATAGGGGCTTTTGGAAGGGACTGCAGGGTGGCCTCTTGTCTACTGACTATGGGCCCTGGCTTTCAAGGGAGCACTACTCTTTGGGATGTGTGTGCCTGGGGGACCCTTGGAGTAGTCTTGCTTCAGATTCAAGTCCATGTCTTCCCAAAACACATAGACTCTGGGAACTGGGTGGCTGACGTGCATATGTGGGGGCCTCTATGACCACACCAGCAATGACTGATTTAGACCATGAGACTCAGAGCAGATATTAATATGATTAGCTCAAAGCAACCTGATTCTGGTGGTCTCCTGATATAATCTGTTTAAGGTGTTATGTGTTAAGTGTCTTTGTCCCATTGTGTGCCTCCTGGGTGTGCATTGCCATGCTTAATTAAGTCACCTATTGTTTCTGTCTGTCTGACCATCTCTTGGAGATGTGATTAATATTGTGACCACTTTACATTGTTACCAAACCGTGGGATGTTTAGGCTTATTATAATGTGTAATGTACTTTGTATCCAGGGTTGTGGCTTTGGTGCCGAACGGTCTAGGTGGGCCCTGAGTCACCTAGGTGGCTAGTTGTTTAATTAGCTTACTGTTTATGCTGGCTGTTCCTTAGCTATGTTAATTATGTGTACAGTTTCCTTTATATATGATGTGATTAGGCTCACCTGATCTGGTTTGCTACGTATATACTCTGTGTGATTTTACAATAAATTTGGTTCCAGTACCAGTGCACCTAAGCAGCATCGGCTAGATTCTTGGGTGCTCATCTATAATACCTGTTTCCTGGATCCAGACTGGAGGAAGCTGTATACAGACGGAAGCACCCAAGCTGGGTGCTGGACGGTTCCATCACAAGTGGCAATTTGGGATTTTAGGCCCTCTTTTGTCACCCTATGGTTCATATTCACCTCCTTTACCATTACTCAGTGCAACTGCACTTGCAAAAGTGAACAGTCTATTTGTCTTTAGTAAATGATCCCCCAAATTACTGTAGTATTCTGCATGAACGAGCCCCCCCCCCATCCAAATGTGCAGCTGGTCCTGTTAATGGGCTCCTGTCACCCAGAGATAGGAAGAGGGGAGACAGGCAGGTAGGCCTTGGGAAGGCAGTAAGAATAGGTGGAATTGCATGTGAAAATACCACTGACAGTTTGCGGGAGTGCAACTATAGGATATCATGGTAGGCAGCAGTTTTATTGAATCAAATGTAGCATTTATGTATACTTTAGGTTATAAGGACTAAAAACGAATGCTGCTTTTATAGTTACTTTTCATGCTATTGCTGTACTGTTACCTAGCAACCCTATTTCTT
Organism: Glandirana rugosa; assembly: GCA_018402905.1. Classification (NCBI taxonomy): domain Eukaryota; kingdom Metazoa; phylum Chordata; class Amphibia; order Anura; family Ranidae; genus Glandirana; species Glandirana rugosa. Next base: position 1,298,603 of record BLSH010096972.1, on the reverse strand, counting down.
TTTTTGGACATGTTTTGGGAACCAAATTAAAGCGTAGATTGGAGATTTAAGCTCTGAAAGGATTATCGGGATATTAATTTCTGGGGCCCTAAACTGCCGCTGCCTGTGGAGCATAGCAGGACCTTCTCCCACCACTAGCATTCCAGCTTAAAGCTGGCCCACCACATTACAATCCACTTGTACAATCTTCCTTAGATTCTACAATATCTAGTTTAAAGCCCTACATAAACAATCAGTTACATTTATATTTACTGATAGGCCCTTTTTTATTGAGCTGCCAAACCAGCTGCTGACATGACCTGTGCTGGTAATGATACTGTAAGAAAAAACATTAAAGATTCAGTTCATTCCTAGTCCATTTACATTGTTATCAAACACCGGATGCGCTACTGAAGGGCTGTTTTTGGATGATGATGCCATTTTAAATAGGCAGTAACACCTAACATATCAGACAATAATACATTTTCAGATTAGTTACTACTTTTAACACTGCTTTACTTAATTCTGAATGGTGCTAACGTCTAAAAAAGCTGTGACATAAAAATGACAGTTGTCACAAGAGTATGTCAGTTGAAAAATAAGAATTAGTGTCTGTTTTGCACGTGTCATTAATCACTAACATCCTTTCAACAATGAAATAAAGACTAAGGCTGGGTTCACACTATCCGTCACAAAAATGGTCAGACTTTTGATTTTACTTTGCCTTGCAACATCGGTACTAGTACTTCTGTCCTACTTTGGTCCTACTTCCATCCAACTTGAATGAACAAGATAAGATTTTGCTCTGACTTTGAGATAGTGACTTGTCCTTTCACCAATCAAAATGATCCCAGTGTGAGATAAATTCCTTTTACTGCTGCTGTAATCACCAAGTCGGAGGTCACAAGTCGGATAGTTAGAACTTTGATCCTACTTCAATGATATTCAATGGGCTGAAGGACCAAATTCGGACCAAAGTAGTACAGGAACCTTTTTCAAAGTCGGACCAACTTGTGTCGGACCAGTTAAGATGGCTCTCATAGGGAAACATTGATTTGGTGACAGACTAGTGGGAACCTGGCCTAATAGTATATTTATGAAGCAATAAAATGTGACATCCACCAAATATTCACTGCTGGTGAATCTTCCTGGTGCACATATTTTCTTATACAGGGACTGATGAACCACTTGTGAATGTCATATTTGCTGCTTTATAAATTTGCCCCTAAATATTTTTTTATGGAATTAAGTTGTTTAATGTGTAATGGGAAGAAAGTACAGATTATGTGACAACATCAGTAAAAGCACTATTGATCTAAAAGGGAAGCTTTGTTTTACCTATAGCATTGTCATTTTTAGTTTGTTGTTTATTTATTTTAAACCAGATTTCATATTTGTATGTGTTTCCTGTGATTGACAGTTCACTATTGCATTTAATATACAGAGGTAATACCCAGAATTTATTCTCAGTGAATGCAATCAGCATCTGTGCTCAACAATGGCCATGAGAAAATTTACGGGAAGAGCCAATGATCATACTCTACATGTGCGTGTATGTCTGTGCAGCTTGAGTCGAAAAAAAGCTACAGTATTGCTGCTATATGTACTATACATATACAAAGTTAAAGCAATGGTAACCACCACTTGGACACTTGTACCTACAGGTAAGATTATAATAAAGCTTACCTGTAGGTACATGGAATATCTCCTAAACGTGCACCATTTAGAAGATATTCACTGTTAATGCAGCCGGTGACTTGCACGTTGAAGGGACAGATATCCCTTCAGAGTTTTGTGCCACAGCTGTGACTCCTGTGCACATGCATGGGAGTGACATCATAGCGCCCTGCCCATTCAAATGGCTGGAGCCAGCAAACCTGGAAGGTAGACTGGGTGAAGATGGAAGCCCTGTCAGCGTTGACAGCGCATTGCTGGAGGGCTTTGTTTTTTAGGTCTTTCATAATGTGCTAGTATGTGATGCAGGGAGACTTTTTTTTTGTCTGACTTTACTACCACTTTAGAATGTTATATAGGTATCAAGGTTTAGAAAAGTTAACACATACTGATAAGATTACCTCTGTTAAGCTGATTTCAGTCACACGGAAATCTAAAAACAACAAAAAGACAATAGATTTCATCACTGCTCATGCTATTTTAGTGTTTGATTTGGTTTTTCCATTGTCTAAACGTAGTATATGTACAACAGGTTTTTATTTATAACTGGAAACATCATTTCATTCCTTTCAAAGTCATCACTTAAAAATGTTGAACTGCATATCCCTTACAGCCAGCTGTGGGAATAGATTGACCTCAGGATCTGCTGAGCTGTCTTTTGTTCTAGCTATTTATTGATCTCATCTCATGTGCCCATGCGTGCTAAGTGTACCTTCAATCTGCTTAAAGATATCTGGCTGGCCTTACAGTACTTCATGCTCGTTCTCCTCTGGTTTCTTTTTTCTTTAATCCCCATATGAATGTTCCAGTGCCAAAACCAAATCTGCTGCAGTTTACATTAGTACAAAAAATGAAATCCATGTTACTCGTCTGTTAATAATCAGGCAATACGATTATTTTCTCAGTGTGGGACAGCTTTGTCATTTCCTTCAGTTTGAAACAATATGCTAAGTTACAGAGAAGTGGCATAATTGCATTTAACAGTTTTCTCTAGGTTGTCATTGCCCTTGGGCTAAATGTATGTCATCTTAATTGCTTTGAGTCCCAAGGACTGTGGAAATCCTAAATCATTTGAGACATAGGGCACAGTAGTGTACTATCACTAAGGTATTTGGAGACATTAAAAAAAAAAGCAAAAACAAAGTAGTAACAGCCTATATTATCTTGGAGTGTCAAGAGATAACTTTTTAATCTTGCTTGATGATGCACTTCACAGTCTGGATCTCTGCAGGTTCCCTTTAGTACTTTTAGTAGAAAAGTGTTTGGAAATGCGTTTGAATAGATGTTTAAGTCAGGGTAAGATTGAAGTGTTGCCTTAGACAGCACAAAACAAAGGAACACTGGTATGGGAAGTCAATATGTAGTAGAGTTGGCAATCAACATTGAAGGTCAGATCAGGCCTATGTGGTCATTTGGACCTCGAACCAAACAACCAGAATATACAGTGCACAAAAGCAGATGTGCCCTGATAAAACCCCCACCTGACTGATTCTACCATCTCACCTAACATTAAAATTTAAGGACAGTCCATACACATGCAGCCTAGTCCTTGGCTAGAGACAGAGATGGGCACTGTGCTGCAGTGCTCTCTGTGCTCCAAACTGACTTCAGGCTAAATGGGCTAACACTACCTCACAACTGTCCCCCGGGGAGTGCTCATAAGCAGAAGGTTGGCAGCACTGAACCATGAGAGATGTAGATTGGGAAAGAAACTCTACTATTCCAATTAATGGATTATTGGACTACAATTTCCATGGAAAGCCAGGTATAAGGAGAAGAGAAGTTTGTATTTTCCCATGCTGAATACTGAATACTGGGCGGCTTCCTCTTTGCTGCTAGAAACATGAGGTGCGCACATCACAACTCCTATGTGCACATCAACTTGCTACAAGCCTGCAGGCAAAACAGAAGCCAAAGCACTGTTATGTGTGCTAAGGACTGGAGTCACTCCAGGCAGATCCAGAGTGAGCTGATACCTGAATAGTGGGACCACTGTTGCTGTATCACTGGGACTGGTGAGAGAGTACTGCTGCCATTGATCTATCGCTGCTAGAAAAGTCTGAGTACTTGGGAACTTACCATCTATATAGTAGCCATACCAACTGTATACAGACTTTACCGAGACTCTACTTATGTGCACCATCGTAAAAACGGGGCCCCAACACTAGCTGGCTGAAGAACTAGGGCTAAGGACTGCTCACTTGGATAACTGCTTCACAAGAACTTTCCCTTTTGGCCATAGTAAGCGGTACCTCTTTTGGGAGTTCTACATTTCATTGTTGCTGTTTAAATGGAGTGCACTCTAAAGAGGTTATAGCCTACTGGCTACAGAAAAGTTATTACAGTATTGAACACCATTGCTGTTACTGTTTTCTAATACCATTGATTATTGCTGATCTTGTGGATTACCATGTCTACTTTAATTTAGACATACAAAATTCCATTTTAAGCTGCTATAACATAGTGACTTTATTGCTAGTGAACTGTAATTGACCTAATTCTCTACTTGCTCATTTATGTATATGCTGTAATTTACTCATGACAATATATTGGTTTCCATTACCACTAATCAGTCTGGTGTTTGCTTTTCATACTGAATCATAGTTGTGTGCAGGATATCTATATTTGTGCTCTTAATAGCATTGTAGTATCCATTTGCTTATCCTGATGTGTCAGAGGGGCTTAAGATGTTTACAGAGTTGAGGCAAAAAAACAGAGAACCCTATCTACCAAGTGGCTCCTGCAGGGGTAGTGCTATAGACATGCTGGTTGTTTGGCATATTGCAGCTAAAGCAAACTGGCCTGTGGGTATTTGGAATGTTTGTAGGGACCAGTGCTGGAAAAAGTCAACAAAGGACCCCTGTGCCAAATGGCAATATGAGGAAATACGACGAAGAGTATACCATATCTCAGTGCCAGTCAGATTGGAAATCAAGAAGTGGTTTGGATATTATGAAGAATGCCTCCCACATTTCACCTGCCCTAGAAGTGAGCAGAACTCAGGTCAAAGTGACAGCAGAGTGGGGTCCCAGAAGCTGAATGACCTAAATACCATGTACCATGTCTCTAAGTCCCAAAGGGCCCTGGTGCAGCTGCATAGTCTGCATAAATGGTTGCCATTGCTTTAGATACTGTATGGAAGAAAGACAAATGAACCAACTAAGAAAATTATATGTATTGTTTATTCTGTTAGGTGCTAACAAGCCCTTGAAACAACCAACATATTTATATTTTTTTTACCAATTGCCATGATAAAGGTGAAAATATTCCAACTCCGTGCATTACATATGCTCAACAACTACTGTATAAGCTTTCCAAATGTTAGATATGTGTACTTACATTTACATAAGACAATATTAAATGTGTAAGTATTTGCACTGGTCTGTTTAAATATTCTGCTTTGCTAAAGGTAATAGCACAGATAATAAATATGAATATATATACAAAAATATATTTATTTCACTGGACTAAATAACAGCCACATTTGTCTAAAAGATTGTGTCTTAAATATGCATAAGCATATTGCTTATTTACATTGATGTGGTTCTAAAGCCTGAATATTTTTTTTTTACCTTAATGCAATATCAGCATTAAGATAAAAAAAGTCCCAGAGGATGTATTGCCCCCCTCAAACCACTTTATAGTTGCTTGAGTCTTATCTCAATCTAGCGCTGTGCCTGTCTGCAGCAGCTCGTCTCCTCTCTCTTTCTTCTCACAGTAGGAGGTCAATCAAATCCTGTGAGGAAGGAGCGGGGGCAGGGCTAAGGCACGCTATGTGTGTGTATATGGACGCACACAGCCTGCATAAGCGCCCCCATAGGGAGAGGCTTCCTACGCTGGCACACGGAGAGGAGAAGGAGGCAAGACCACGGTGGGGGACCCTAGAATAGGAGGTTTGGGGCCTCTGTGCGCAATACCATTGCACAGAGCAGGCAAGTATAACATTTTTGTTAATTTTGAAAAAAATTTACACCCACTTTAATAGTACCACTGATCTTGTAACCATCGGGTGCCATAAACATTGGAGGACACTGAACTCCAGAGAAGAGAAACAAGAAGTTCAGCTCATTCAAACGTCCTGAGTCTCATCTAGGGTTTTCCATACAGCTGGTGCTTCACCAGCCAGGCCAATAAAATAAAAACCTGAATGTGTCAGTAAAGAAATAAGATAAGAGTCCATTAAAAGATGGCAATTTGCTGAACAGAGTGCCAGTCTGTCCAGCTGCCCAATCTCAAAAACGTATACCTTTAATATCCACCGTGCCTTACTAGGAGCTTGCAAAAGCTTGGTATAGTCAGTGTTACACTTTATAAAGCTGGTAAGGATTGTCTTTTTGTGATACAGTATAGTTCTTGGATCCCTAATGAAAGTGAGCATTTAGCAAAGTTGTACAGCCAGCGGAACCTTCAAGTTACTGCAGCAAATGGAGCTTGCTACCTTTTCACCTTGAGCTGCTAAAAGCTAATAAGTGTGAGATAATGTCATTAGGCTTTCAAAAGACCCTATGACTTTTCACCAAATGTCTGCAAGGTTACAGCTTTCACGTGTTGGGATTTGGAAATGACACACATTTAAAACAAAAATAAGTATTTGTTAATCAGTATTACTTATAAATAGTCTTTCAGCTAATTAGGAAGGAAGGATGGGGGTTAGTTTGCTGAACTTTATTTGAACTTGCTACTATATGAATTCACTATGACATGTGCATTTCATAAGAACGAGGCAAGAAGTATCCAGCCTAATTGCTGAATTTTCTTTGTGTTGACAGGGAGGTGTGGAGGGACTTTAATAAGACCTGAAGTTTTTTGAACTATGATTTTCATGCATCATCTATGCTATATTCCCTTTGGACTACATATACAAGTTGGGGAAGGTGGCAACAAGAGTTTCTTCAGTGCAGGAAGTGTGGCGCAATCTCTCTACTGGGCACTAGTGATGAACTTGGGTTCGATGTGAACCCATGTTCGTTCAAATCCAGAATTTAGCTGTCATTGCTGGTCCAATGAGCTGCGGGCAGGAGATCCCCTGCCACGCATCTGATGTACATAAGGGAACAAGGATGCTCATGACATAATTGACATAATATGGCAACATGGCCATAATAAGTAAATTTCTTTGACCTAATGTGGCTATGTGGTCATAAGGTAATAAGCATCTCTGCCCATTTGCAAATGTACAGCTACAGGCCAGGAAATCCTACCCACAGCTAATTGGCCCAACAATGACATTTAATTTACATGTTTGGACAGAACACAAGCTCATCCCTACTGGAAAAATATAGGCAACAATAAAAAGCTGACATTTTTTTCTAGTTGTTGATTAAATGGGCGGTGAATCAGAACTTCTCTTAACCTTTAGATGCTGTCAGGAGGAACCACAGTTCCCAACATGGGACACACTATCCAACAGACCTAGAAGTGTCAGATAGCAGCAGTGTCTGGATATTTGAAAGAGAGAGAATAAATAACTTTCTACCCCTCAGACAGGTAAGTACTTATTTTTTTACAAGGGGCAGCTGAGATTTTAATACAAGCTATAATAGGGTTGCTTAAAACGTGTGTTGATTATTAAGATTATTATTTTTAATTGATCCTTCTCAAAATGCTAGTTGCTTTTCTGTCATGCTGATCCTATGACTTTAATACATTCTGACTCAATAACCTTAAACAAGTATGGAAATCAGGAGTGCTGATTTCAATCTGATTTTCTAATCTGCATGCGTATTTTAGGTCAATTACCTTTTTTCCTTACATACAGCTGTTGACCCTGCCAGTAACATTTTCTCTCCTAGGGTGACAACACTCCCTTACTGTCCTGTATTTATGGAGGAGCAGCATTGGTACCTTAGAACAGAAAGGGGGAGGTTTACTAAAACTGGTGAATCTGGTCCAGCTGTGCATAATAACCAGCTTCCAAGATTAAGGCCCCATTCACACAGGGGCAACTTGCGCTCCGACTTGAGTCACCTCAAGTCGCCCCAAGTTGCTTGACATCTGAAATGCCATTGAAATGAATGGGAGCCGTCTTAATGTACACTACTAAGTCGCTCTGACTTCAGAAAAAAGGTCCTGCGCGACTCAAGGCAAATTCTATCCGACTTGTGCCCATAGAAATGAATGGAAGTTGCCTCCAAGTTGGATCCCCATGTTAATGCAAGCGACTTTACAGTGAAAAGAATAGAATTTATGTTTGGGGCAAGCCCCTCCCTCCCTTCTCTGATTGGCCACAGGCAAAGTCTCCTGGCATAAGTCGTGTTGTAAGTCGCGCCGAAGTCACGCTGAAAGTTGCGCTGCAATTACCTAGCAAATTCGTGCCAAGTCGGATCGCCCCTGTGTGAATGGGACCTTATTGTCAAAGCTTAATTGAACAAACTGAAGTTGGAAGCTGATTGGTTACTATGCACAGCTGCAACAGATTCTGTGCACACCAATTTTTAGGAACATGCTGCAAGAGACCAATTTGCTAGAGATCAATTTCTGTTCTAAGGTAACAAAGCTGCCTGGAACACAGGCAGAAATGGGAGGATATCAGCTCAAAAGATGGCTGGCAGGATCAGCAGCTATTTTTTTTTTTTGCACTTACCGATCAACAAACAACAACAAAATGCCTTTAATGGAACACACAAAAAAGGGTGCAAATAAGATAAGTCAATTGTTAGGGTTTACATACGCTTTAAATCTTTAAACGGTCTTTTATATTGCAGCTGCATTGAACAGAATTACTTTAGTAATAAATGTTCGATAAATTGTTTTTTATTGCCATAAAACATGCAAACAAATGTGAAACTATTGTGCCAGGGGTACAAAGGCAATAAGCAACTCTGGTTGGTTCTGAAAGATCTAGACAGCTGGATTTTCCTGAAAGTGTATTGTCATTATAGCTAATTGTGTGCTGTATGCATCTGAGCTGGCCAAGAGCAAAGCCATGTTTTAAACTACATGTGTTTACAGAAAAGAAATAATGATTACTTGCAATTGTACTGAAATGAGATGGGCGCTGGGAACTTCCAAACAAAAAAAGAACATTTCTGAGGTCATAAAGAAAATTAACTCTTTCTGTTAAGGGCACAGCAACATATTTGCTTTAATTTCCCCATCTTCAACAGTATATATTTCCCTTTCCTTTTCTTCCCTGCTGTTCCATGCAGGAAGCCAAAGGAAATTCCTGGTACTTCCAGGTACATGAGAGCATGTGACTCTAAAGCCTCGTACACACGGTGCAATGGTTGTACAACATTTGACCAAGTTGGATGTTGGCTGTTGTGTCTCGTGTACTGACATGCACTCAACGATTGTACAACCAAGCCTAAGGTAGTGATGTGCTATGAGCGTATAACGAGGAAGTTCAGGTGCATGTGATTTGTGAATTAGGAATGTAGGTTTCCCAGAATGGACACTTCTGGGCATTCCTGACTTCTGAGCATGCCTGTTTTGCACATACAACTTTGTTGGACCAACTTCTCTGTACACACGGTACAACAGTTGTACAACCGCTTGTTGTACAACCAAAGTTTTCTAGTCTGCTCATCCAACTTCTGTTGTACAACCGTTGTACGATGACTGTTGTAATCGCGCGTACTAACAGTCAGCTGATCGTACAACAAGCTGGTTGTACGACCCTTGTTGTACAACCATTGTACCGTGTGTACGAGGCTTAAGTGACAGATTAGACCAATTGCGGGTGTGGGTCAGTAGCTCAATGTAAATAATGTGTTCCATAACTGTTTTAGACCCCTTTCACACTGAGGCTCCGGCAAATCAGCGTTAAAGCACCGGTCGTTTTACGGCACTTTTCGGGCACTAGCGGGGTGCTTTTAACCCCAAAAAAAGGGGTAAAAACTCCCGTGTTGCGGCGCTTCCGAAGTGCTTTTCAGGTGATTCGGAAGTGCTGCCCATTCATTACAATGGGCAGGGGCATTTTGGGAGCGCTGTATACAGCACTCCCAACCCGCCCCAAAGATGCTGCTTGCAAGACTTTTCTGCAATGAATGGGAGGTGCTTTACAAGCACTATTTCTAGTGCTAAAAAAACACCTGAAAACTGCCTCAGTGTGCAAGGGGTCTTAGGGTTTTGATTTCACTTATAGTGACAAAACAGAATTGTAGAGGAGCCAAAGGGGGTAAGTATGTTCTTGGTTTGATAAAGTGACAATACTGTTACCCTGAAACATGAAGCCACATCTACTCCAATTCTTCTTACCATCACGCAGCCAAGAGAAGTGCTGATTGGAGCCGCAGCGATCTTGTTACACCCAGAAGTCACTGCTGCTGATGTTCCAGCCTGAAGCCTTGCCTGCTGAGCTCTGCAACCTCAAGGTGATCCTATGGAGGTCTATATTGGTTTATGACAAGCCTTGATCCACTCTTAACTAGTGATTATACAAAGGGGAAGATTTGGGACTTTGAATGAGACATGCGGGTATGTGCATGGCTCCATCCCTATTTGGTAAGAAGAGGGGGGAAGTTTGGGACTTTAAATGAGGTAAGTAACAGTGGCTGAAAGGATAAGTCAGTAATGAAGTAAAATGTTTATTCCAAAAACATGAAACTTGCTTAATACATAAATATGGCATTCAAGATTAGTAATACATATATAAATGCAATCAAATACCTGATGACATAACATAAATGTAATGAAAAACTCATGTCGCTATATGGGCCATTAATTAAACCATTGATTGTACACATTGGTGGTCTGCTTGAAATGTTGAAATGTAGTGCGTCTAAAAAGCCTGATGTGTTTCGTGGTTTCAACCACTCATCAGGGGCATGGGGCGCTAACTGCTATAAAATAAAAATAAACCAATATTGTACTCATGAGATGTCAGGTTCAAAAAAGAAAGTATGTGGGGGAAGGGCAACACTTATCCCCATTGCATACTTACATGGCAGTGGAGCCAAAATGAAAAAATCCAGGAGGCTGCCACGAGTGTCCCCCCTCTTGTTACTTTTAACTAGTGGGTGCATCTTGTTGTCTTTTATTCTTTTTAATAAATCACCACACCTTGATGGAGGTGTCCTTTTGTGTTTGTTTTTTTTTTAAGCATGCTCTTGTGGGAGGTCTGCATTAAAGTGAACCTGGCATTGGTCTACTTGGGCAAAGTATAGGGGAGGCAGTTAAATACACAAGGATGCCATCCTAGGTAGAGTTGATCGAACACCTGGACGTTCGGGTTCAGCCGAACTTTCCGAAAACGTTCGGGTTCGGTACCGAACGTCATCCGAACTTTAACCCGGACACCGAACCCCATTGAAGTCAATGGGGACCCGAACTTTTTGGCACAAAAATGACTGTAAAAAAGTCCTGGAAAGTGCTAGAGGGCTGCAAAAGGAAGAAAATGGGAGAATGGGAGGTGTTATTAGATCTGCAATCTGTCCCTCAAAGCAGTAGTAATCTCTACCTAGTCCAGTATCAGATCGTTCTGTAATCAGTAATGCAGGATGAGAGATCGTTCTGTAATCAGATCTTTCTGTAATGCAGGATGAGATGTTATAGATCTACAATCTGTCCCTCAAAGCAGTAGTAGTAATCTCTACGTAGTTATTGTCACTCCAATCTGTCCCTCACAGCGCCGGCAGCATCCTCTCCCTACACTAACCTAAGAGCATGTGACATGCAGCACTGTGACTCCAGCCTCATATAGAGGCTGGGTCACATCATGCACTGGCCAATCACAGCCATGCCATTAGTAGGCATGGCTGTGATGGCTTTTAGCGAAAACCAGTGTAACACTTGTTGATTGGCTGCCCTGCAGCTATTCAACATGTGTGATAAAAAAAAATACCAGAACCCGAACGTTTTCGCAGACGTTCGGATTCGGGACACGGACACCCGAAAGTTCGGTACAAACCCAAACTTTACAGTTCGGGTTCGCTCAACTCTAATCCTAGGCACTAAAGTTACGATTAAGGGGACAATCTTGGAGCCTGCTTCCTTAAAACAAGTTAGCAACAGTAGCTTACCTATTTTTGTCCTTGTAGCGAAGACGGACACGGAATCCACTTTATTTGCATTCTAAAGGTGTCCTAAACTGCCATGCTATTTAATAGAAGGTGACCTTAACAAAGAAATATAAATTATTTAGTTCCATTAATCATTTATGCAATCTAATGAATCAGGGACTTTTATGGTTTGGATACATGCATGGGTGATGTAGCTTAAAAGAAAACCTGTGAGGGAAATAAGGGCTGTCATTGATGACCTAAGATTACTAGTCATCTCATTGTCTCTGGGTTCACTACTTTCCTAGCCACTGACCTGGAACAAGCACATCAATGGCAACCACCATATTTTCTCAGTACAGGTCTCTATTAAAGCCCAACCCTGGGAAATTTGAAAATTCTCTTTGCACAGGGCCTGCGCCTGCATTGCATGAGTTATCTGCTCTAGGGACAATGAAAAGAAGATTTTCTTACCTGATCCTTCCCACTGTCAGAATGGTCCCCGCAGTGTCTTCTACCCCTTACTCCAGCGGTCTAACTTCCTGACATCATCAAGACCAATGAAACCAAGGGACAGTCCACCACCGGATTATAGGAATCTGCTGACGGGGGAGCATGGGTTTGGGTAAGTAAAAATGCTTTTACTTTCCCCTAGACCAAAACAAGCAATTTTCAGATTTCCCAGAGTTGGGCTTTAGACAGAAGGGATGCACTCTTTCTTAGGGTAAAGCCAGGAATGATTCCTTCACCTTGAAGAAAGAGAGGATCTGTAGCAGAATAATAAAGCAATGGGATCCAACTACCCTAAATTTTCTCCTAGCCACTTAAAGTAACTAGTTACTAGCAGGTATACAGTGTTGGCTTGTAGATGCATTTGGCTATAACAAAATAGAAAAGTGCTGCTGCAAGTATGTGAAAGTACACTTAAAGTATACCTAATAGAAAAATGTTGTTTTTGGTGGGGGGGGGGGGGGGGGGGTTACCCCCCCCCCCCCCCCCCCAGAACACCTGTCAGTATTTTTTTGGCTGTCTGTATCTCCTCATTAGGGAGACTGTAATAGAGGGGAATTCTTTAGTTACACTATACATGTATCTAATGCCATTTTTTGGGGGTTTGGCTAGAACAATCAGGGGATGGGGCCCTTGTCAGTTTTTTCAATGCTTCAGTTGGGTAGATTTATACTCCATTTGTCCTGGTGACCACTAACACTCGCATTAAAAGTGAGGGGAAAATCCAACATTTTGAGTTGTGAAATCTTCCAATGAAATCTTCCAATTGGTACACATACCTAATTTGCCTCACTTATATCCTGTTTGTTTTTGGGACAAAAAATGAAGGCAAATATATCTAACAGGACACAGATCAAAAATAAATCAAATATCCTATTCAAAATGGAGAAAACGTTTGTCTTTAGTAATCTTCTACTTTGTATATAGATTAGTGGTGGATAGCTTGCTTGATATCAAGGGCCTCAAGTGCGGGCCGCAATTATGTTCATCAAATAATTACTGCAGGTGAATGAGCCACTGTAATTGTAAACGCACAACTGATAGAATCATCTGTAGTGACTATTACATTTGCTGATTTTAAATGTGCCCCATGTTTAGTGCATGTAATGCTACAGAAAAGGGTCAGCGACTTGACGAACTACAGTAGATGGTCAGAGTCTACAGATATACTATATGCTAAGTTGCAGACTGGGAACATGTTGCAAGGGTCTGCTAGAGACTAGGAACATGCTACAAGAGACTGCTAGAGATCACTACCACGGCAGTTTCTTTACAAGTCGGCACCCCTTACAACCCCTGTGGCACCACATTTGGTATTACTCTCAGCAAGATTTATTATAATAGGCCCAGGAAAAGTTAACACCTAGGCAATAAAAACACTGCTTGCCAAGTCTCTTGAGCTGCACAGTAAGTGCAACTTGGGCTGCTGGTTGGTCACCAGAGGTGTAGATCAGTGGTTCTCAACCTCAGTCCTCAAGTACCCCCAACAGGTCATGTTTACAGGTTTTCCTTTATTTTGCACAGGTGCTTCAAATCAGAGTCAATGGCTTGGTATTTTGGACAGCTATTTTATCTAAGAGAAATTCCCAAAACATGGCCTGTTGGAGGTACTTGAGGACTGAGGTTGAGAACCACTGGAGTAGATGATAGTATTGACTTGTTTTAGGCCTTAAGTATTTGATTAGTTAATTATGTTTTTATTTTCTGAAGTTTTATAATTTTTTGTTTGTTTGTAGAAAGCAATAAGTCACAAAACTATCTCTTTTTTTGGCAATAAATATCATGTTTGTTCTTATTTTCTTTTCTCCGGTTGTACTAAATTAGGCCTACAGTATCAGTGCTGGTTTGTCGTTTGTCTGCTCTGTCCTTTTGCATCAGCTGTGATAGCAGGCTTGCCAGATCAAGCACCCAGCATGTGAGTAGGATAAATATGTATGCTTTTGCCTTTTTTGTAACTTACTGAAAACTATAAAATATACAATTAGAGGTAGCATGCTGATTTATAGCCAAAGCTATAGTAATGTTTCAACAGTACAGTCCAACAAATGTGATGATTATTGAATTCATGTTGCTCAAACTACAGAGTCCACAAACCTACAAACTCCACATCTCTCTTCCTATAGTTTTTGCTGGTTATATCAATATATATCCACAAGTTGGCAAAAAGAGGGGGGGGGGGGGAATAGAAAAAAAGTAACTACAGTTCTCGCATTTTAATTTGACCTGTCCTCTGTAGCCCAACTGCCCCTTATGGGAAAACGACCTTAGGTATAATTTATGGCATACAGAATATTACTGCCTTCAGTCTAGCATTATAAAATGTAACTTGTCATGAAAAAGATATGTGCATAGCCATTTCTGTCCCCTTCTAAGAATAGTAGTAGCCTGGCTGTACAATTTGGGCCAAACACGCACACACAACACACACATATTAATAATATAACTTTAATACATAGTTAATATATATATATATATATATATATATATATATATATAATGATATAACACTTATGCGAAAATAAAGTCATAAAGGGATTTTTGTAGTTGGCTGAATTAAAGTGGAAACTGCGAGCCAGGCCTTCTCGCCCAAGGTCAGCGCCTGACCTCACAAATGCGCTTCTGTAAGAATGGTCAAACATTCCCATAGACACACTCCTAAACCTTGTGGACAGCCTTCCCAGAAGAGTTGAAGCGCTATAACTGCAAAGGGTGGGCCAACTTCATATTGAACCCCACAGATTAAGACTGGGGTGCCATTAAAGTTCATGCGCATGTAAAGGCAAGCGTCCCAATATTGGCAATATAGTGTATGTAACTGTCTGTATGTCATGTTTTATTATAAATGTAAGGCCTGAAAACTATTAAATGAATGAGCACAATGCGATTATATCAAACTACCATGATAAAGAATAAATCAAGCCACCTGGTGTCATCCTAAGCCGATTTAAGTTTGATTGTCAAATATAACTAACAGTTTCTAATATCTTTTGGGGATTTTATGTGTAAGAGTCTGTACACCCCATGTTGCCATTGAAAAGGGTTGTTGTATTTTTCACATTTTATAGTATAGACAAATCAACAGGGGGTGCTATAACACTCATAACTCCAAGATAGACAAGAACACTAATGTGATTTATGCTAGGAAGATATTGGTATTGTAGTATCCAAGACCTATGGAAAAAACAAGGCTTAACTCAGGCCACTAGCCACTACCTTTTACTAAAATATCAATTGTGAGTAAACTTCTGGCAGTTTACATAAAGACAAAAAAATCTCAGTGGTCACTGTGGGTTACTGCCATTGTTTTCCCCATTTGTTGCATTTACAGACTTCCTTTCTAACATGACAACTATCCATATTGTCCATAACAAGCAATTATATTCTCCATTGTCTATATTTTGACAGCCTTTCCCTCCTTCAGGCCCATTATAACTTGCCCAACTATACAAAGAATTTTTGATCTCTGCATGTCATTTTCTTAAAAACATTTTGATCTTGGACAGTAAATTACTATCTGCAATTGCAATTTCCACACTGCAGGAAATGGCCTACATTATGACTGCAGATGCAAAGGATCCTTCTTGTCTCATGAAGGAAGAAAAAATCACTGCAGCAAATACATCACATTACCAAGCTGTAAAGGTTTACTGTGATAACAGTAACATGTTACATATTCATTTACCACCCTAACAGCTGCTGTATTGTGTGCTACATTAACAGCAGTTTGAAGAAACTCTACTACGCTGGGTGACAAAAGTAAGCAGGAGAGGGTTAATATATGTTCCGTAAGGGAAATTATTTTTTGAAATTGAACGCAGTGTGGTCTCTGTTTTCAGGGTTCTGTGTAAATGAAGAAAAGATAAAAATCACTATTGTTAATCTAAAACAAATGACTTCATTTTTAACATTGAGGCCAGTTCTTGTATAGACTTTTTATGTAGTACGGGATGTACTGAAGACAATGCGATCTATATACTCCAGTGGAGATGGAGACAAATGAGGCCTGCTAGGTACAAATAATACATGCTGTTACTGCAATCTGACAGATCTATTAAGCTATGGCTTTTTGCTCATTTATGGTTGACATCTGATCCCATTTTCTTCAGTCTGACAAAATGTCCCTGATATAATTTCACAAGACTAACCTTATAAATGTTTCAGTTCAAATTGAGTTCACTCGCTTTCTGCGGATCTGGTCTGAGTTTCATAAAGACTGATTAATATAAGCAGTTGCACTAATGACTGTAATAATATCAATTAAAGAAGTTTCCATTTATATTCTTTTTTTTATTATCGCAATGAGTCGATCTGTTTAGAAATAACATTTTGACTCCTTCTATAACTCAAACCATAAGCTGCCAATAGGGACAGCAATGTCTGTTTTTTTCCTGCAGGAGGTCATGGTTTCACAACCCTTCCTTACTGATGTAGCTGTTTTATTATATTAAAGCCTAACATCAGGAAAAACTGATTTTGTTTGGATAAAGTGGACCAGGGTTAAAATCATTGGTTTAATAGTATTGTGTTGTGTTTTTTCTCTCCGGGCCGGTCATAAGAACGCAAACCAGACCGGAGCAAATTAAAAATAGGATGCTTGTGTGTTATGTGATGATAGTGTTTCTGCCACTAAATAACAGATCCCTGGCTGGTTTGTTTACATTGTATGAGCAGCAGCTCGCTGGGGATCTGCCATTTTGTGGTGGTAGCGCTACCACTGCAAAAATTACAGATTCTCAACTGAATGTGTTTTGTAAACAAACAGGCTGGGGTCCTGAGCGATGTCATTGACCAGAAATTTGTGGGGATCTGTTTTTTAGCAGTAGTAGTGCTGCCTGTGACACCTGCATTTGTTTGGCATAAAATGCTAGCTACAGCTGTAGTATAAGGCTGAATGCCCAACTGCAATATTTTGAATGAACACAGGAAGACTGTCAGGCTTATTAATTAAAGAGATCCTGTTATCAGGCCATTCATTTCAACACAAACCTTTCCCTAAGATTATACAGTATGTGCATTTAACATACTTTTTTAGGCATGTTATTTACCTATAGAAACCCATTCAAAAGCCCTGAGACTGCTTTTGGGTGCTGTCATCTTCCATGTTATGTCAGCAGCCCCAGTGACACCAAAGTGACACCGCATAATATTCCCCTTCGCTCCTCCACCAGCACCTACATCACAGGTTAGGCAGGGAAGTGCAATGATGGGCCAGCATATCAAATAATTAGGCACTCCCATGAGTGGAAAGAGCTATGATGTGCAAGTAGGGAGGGGGCTGTGCTTGGGAACTGACTTTTTATGGAAAAGTAAATTTTTTTAGCAAGTTCAGAGGCACATTGCAAGTCCAAAAAAATGTTTTTGGGAAAGGAAAAACATGGCAAGTAAGTATTCAAAATTCTTGTTTTTTCCTAGGTTTTTAGCTGATTTTTTTTTACATTTGTGGGGCTCTTTAACTGCATATATATACTGCGGCAGGGCTGTACGTGATTCCTGTGATCGGCTCTGGGGCAATCAGTGGGTGAGCGATGTAAACCAGGCAGACGGCGGTTCTGTGAGGGAGGAAAACATGGATCTCTGTTTTCCTCCAGTCACAGCACCCCCCCCCCCCCCACAGTGCATTTTTTAGCACTGATCACTGTATTGGTGTCACTGGTCCCCAAAAAGTGTCAGATTTGTCCACCACAATGTCGCAGTCCTGCTAAAAATCACCGATCGCCGCCATAACTAGTAAAAACAATAAAAAAAAATCCAAAATCCATAAATGTACCCCATAGTTTGTAGATGCTATAAATTTTGCGCAAACCAATCAATATACGCTTATTGGGATTTTGTTTTACCAAAAATATGTAGCAGATGACATATTGGCCTAAACTGATGAAGAAATTAGATTTTTAAAACATTTTTTTTATTGGATACGTTTTATAGCAGAAAGTGAAAAAAATATTGTCTTTTTTTCAAAATTGTTAGTCTTTTTTTGTTTATAGAGCAAAAAATAAAAACCACAGAGGTGATCAAATATCACCAAAAGGAGGCATTATTTGTGGTAAAAAAGGACTTCAATTTTATTTGGGTACAACGTTGCACGACTGCGCAATTGTCAGTTAAAGCAGCACAGTGCAGTTTTGCAAAAAATGGCCTGGTCAGGAAGGGGGTAAAACCTTCTGGAGCTGAAGTGGTTAAGGTAATACACATACGCCTGGTGTCGTTTTCTTTAAGAAAAACTGTAACTTGAAAAAGTCATGGGTTCTTGCTCTTTGCATAAGGGTCATTGAATTGTGTGCTACCATTTTAAATAAGCCTTGTGTGTGGCATCTTGAACATGTGTAACACATCCTCAATATACTTAAGTAGTTGACTTGAATGGAAACTTTTAAATGGAAAATAGGCCATATTCCCTCAGTGCTTTACATTAATAGATATGTACAGTAAATATAGGTTTTATTCCCAATGGTCTAGTTATAGCCTCTGTTAGTGATGATTTTATCTTGGCAGCTTTGGCCTCCTGGAACCTATAGACTTATGCCAGTATCTTGCTTTATATTTAAACTTGTATTGTTATCAAAATCGAAAATCAAGTTCGAGTGTCAAGCACTGGCCCATTTGTTTCACGCTGGGCACATTTTGCAGAATGAGAAATAATGGATGCTGAGCTTTAAAAAAAAAATTCTATTTCCTAACTCTTAATTATCTTGGAATTACAGAGCTTTTTCTGGGACGTGTGTTAAAGTCACTGTTCTGAATTGTATAGCCTTATTCTTGGAATTTTAACTCGTCAGCCTTGGTTTTCCTGCTCAGCACTGGCACAATATGGAAGGATGTGCCTGTGTTCTCCTGGTGTATTTTCAGAAGAAAAAGATGCAGCAGGACACAAGCTTAACTGTGTTCTCTGTAACAGATCCAAATGACACAAGAGCAGCAGCCAGACATGTGTTATCTAAAATTACCTCCCTGAGTGACAGTCTGATGTGAGCAGGCACAGCATTACATTCACTTGTTTGACACCAGGCATCCTTGTAATAGCGACAATGTGTCATGCCAGCTAACAGTACTTGTGCTATAAAGTATGACCCATTTGATTGAATCTTTTAATTAGCATTTATAAAAAGCATATCCGTGTAAATTATTAAAATGTCAAAATATATTTATATTAACATAGGGAAGAAAGTTTGGATTATACTCAAATGAATCTAACTTTTTTTTGACTTGCTTAACAATGCAATAATAATAATGTAATAATGCATATACTCGTGGGATCCCTCTAGAACAGCCTTTCTCAACCTTTTCAACACTGAGGAACCCTTGAAAAAATTCTCTGGTCTTGGGGAACCCCTGCTAAAAATCTACAATTCATGATATTTTAGTGTGATGGTCAATGGGAAGAATGCTCCTTACACTTGTGGTCATTGGGAAGAATTACCCCCTTACAGATAGCTAAAAAGACCAATGATGTCAATGGGAATTTATCTGAGAGGTAGAATTAGACCATTGCTCAAGGAACCCCTTGCAACCTCTGGAGGAACCCTGGTTGAGAAACCCTGCTCTAGATGCTAGAAATCTCTGTAGTGGACACCACTACTCCAGTGAATTCCACTAGTTTCTGGGTCTAGTGCTGAGTGGCTGTCCTGTCGCATTTACGAGTACTATTAAGAGAATGCTCTGCATTTTCTCAATGAATGTTTAGCGCCCTGCTCGAGATAGGCTTATAGGTAAATGTCGTTTTTGGCTCCATTCTAGGGAGTAGAGCAATGGTTGATTGTGTTGGTCTGTTGAGGTTTACCTGAGCTGAGAGATTGATTATTTCCATCTGCCTCTGAAAAGAAGTTTCCAGAGCATAGGGCAGGGGGATTCAGATGACCTGTTGAATATTTATCATGTACCAGCCAATCCCTGTAAGGATGCATCCAGAACAAGGCTGGGAAGCTGATAAATGTGCAGGAGGCCTAAGCAGAGTGTTTTTCCCCTCAAGAGAGGGTTCTTAGTTCTCTTGGGGCTGCTGCAGGTGCTGGGTGGGAAACAGCTCTAGGACACTTTGAGTAAATACCTTACTGGGGACTAATAGCTGTGCAAGTGCCAGAAGGAAACTAAATGCCAGAAGTGGTTAAATGGACTGCAGCTGTAGGGTCCTAGATATACTAGCCATTCCCTGCTACCTTCAGAAAGCTACAGTTGAAAGATTAGAAGAGAAATGTGTCCTCCTATTGTTGCAACTGATACATTTTTGAGTGTCCCTTGACCTTAACCACTTCAGCCCCGGAAGGATTTCCTTCTTTAGGACCAGAGCACTTTTTGCGATTCGGCACTGCGTAGCTTTAACTGACAATTGCGCAGTCACGCGATGTTGTACCCAAACAAAATTGGCCTCCTTTTTTCCCACAAATATAGCTTTCTTTTGGTGGTATTTGATCACCTCTGTGGTTTTTATTTTTTGCACTATAAACAAAAAAAGTGCGACAATTTTGAAAAAAGAAAACAATATTTCTTACTTTTTGCTAAAATACAAATCCAAAAAAAAAAATATAAAAAACTAATTTATTCATCATTTTTTATATATACTTCCTCATATTTTTGTTAAAAAAAAAAAATCGCAAATTTATTTAATATTGATTGGTTTGCGCAAAAGTTGCCGCGTTTACAAACAATGTGAATTAATTTATGGGGTTTTTATTTATTTATTTATTTTTTTTACTAGTAGTGGTGGTGATCTGCGATTTTTAGCGGGACTGCAATATTGCAGCGGACATATCGGACACCTTTGGCATTTTTTGGGGACCATTGGCATTTATACAGCGATCAGTGCTATGAAAATGCACTGATTACTGTGTAAATGTCACTGGCAGGGAAGGGGTTAACACTAGGGGGCGTTCAAAGGGTTAACTGTGTTCCCTGGGATGTGCTACTAACTGTGTGGGGGCTGGGCTGGCTGGTGGAGGAAAGTGATCGCTGCTCCTATATACAGGAAGCATGCGATCACACTCCGTCTCCCCTGTCAGAACGGAAATCCGTGTGTTTATATACACGGATCCCGTTCTGTTACTGTGGGGGAACGATCGCGGGTAGCCGGTGGACATTGAGTCCGCCCTACCCGCTCTCTTGCTCCCCTGATACACAGTGAGTGCGCCTCCGGCGGCGCGCACTTGCTCACAATCCGCGATCTCGCATCCGCCGTCAGGTGACGGCGGTTCGCAATATCGAGCCTCGTTGCTGCTGCCAGATGACGGCGGGCAGGCAGCAACTGGTTAAACCTCACTCTTATTAAAGTTCTTCAGCAACAAATACTATAAATACAACTCCTAGACTGATTCTGAATTGTCGGTGTGCGTGAGACTGTGCTTCTGTGACTGGCAGCCCTCTGTACTATTTTAGGAGATACTGAAAGACAAATCACACTGCGATCTCAACAGAGGCTATACAGGGACCATGGGAACCATATACAAAACAGGATAGACTAAAATGACAGTCCAATATTGTTCATAAGTAATCCAGGTAAGTGGAGTAAAATAAGAAATACACTCACAAAGGGAGCTAATGTGAATGCATAGTAAATATCAGCTGGGTGCTCATCCACTGAGGTCCGGATGGGGTGGCTCCAAGTGCAAACCGTCAGGAGTATTCCTATACTGGCCGCACTGGTGGTTCCCAGTGATTCCAGGGAACAGGGGACACTCTGTGGTGCACGGGCGCGGGATGATGACATCATTTACGCGTTCAGTGGGGCTGCCCCACGTTCGAATTATCCATAAGCTAAACCTGAGGAAGGATCATGGATGATCTACCACAGAGTGTCCCCTGTTCCCTGGAAGCACTGGGAACCACCAGTGTGGTCAGTATAGGAATACTCCTGACGGTTTGCACTTGGAGCCACCCCATCCGGACCACAGTGGATGAGCACCAGCTGATATTTACTATGCCTTCACATTACCTCCCTTTTGTGAGTGTATTTCTTATTGTTTTTATCCATTAAATGTGCTTTCATACTGCACTTATTAGGCGCTTCTCTTTTTGTTTGCATTATTACTACAGAGTTTGTGCTTGCTGTATGCCAGCCCGCAGCCACTAAGGACAGTTTATTTTACTCCACTTACCTGGATTACTTATGAATAATATTGGACTGTCATTTTAGGCTACCCTGTTTTTAGATATGGTTCCCATGGTCCCTGTATAGCCTCTGTTGAGAGCGCGTGTTGATGAGCACCCAGCTGATATTTACTATGCCTTCACATTACCTCCCTTTGTGAGTGTATTTCTTAGGCCTCATACACACGGATGTTTTTTGACGCCGTCGTTTTCTGGCGTTTTTTGCAGCTCTCCATGTTAGTCAATGGCCCCATCAAAACGCCAACGTTTTTGAGCTGTAGATGGCGTCGGCGTTAGTGAGCTGAAACTAGAACTCACGGCCAGAACGTTCTGAGGCTGTAATGTTTTGACATTTTTTTGACGCCGACGCCGCAAAACGCTCACTAACGCCAACAAACGCCAACTAACGCCGTACCGGCGTTAACCGGCGTTTTTTGGCGCTTTTAGGTTGAAAAATAGCAGAGAGATGATTTTTTAAAAAAAAACGCCTATTGATGCCGACGCTCATTAACGCTCACTAACGTCGATGCATAACGCCGAAAAACGCCAATTTTTTTTCCTTGACGTCGGGCCCGACGTTTTGTTTATTTTTTAAGAAACGTCCGTGTGTATTAGGCCATATTGTTTTTATCCATTAAATGTGCTTTCATACTGCACTTAGTAGCCGCTGCTCTTTTTGTTTGCCCCCTTACTATTTTAGGAGAACCTGTTTCCAGTGTCCCCTCTGGGAGTTAGCGCTACAGATGCAAATCATTCTCTAATTTGACGAGGTAAAGAGTGTGACATCACAGCCCTAAAGCATTCACTGATTGGACAAGGTGGAGAGGGTGATGTTTTGCATTCATAAAGAAAATGCAAAGTGATCTCATGCTGTGTGTGACCAACCTTTTGTGTTCACAATGCGGCAAGGCAGCTGCTTGGAATGTAACCTGGAAGCTTGTGGAGATCACTGGAGTAGTGATGCCTACAACAGTGATTTCTAGGCTCTATAGGTATGGCTCCCACAAGTATGGTATCTGCATAGGTACATTGGTCCCAGCTGGACCAATCTAGCCATGTAAAAAATGCCATAACTGCAATTGTTCTTTAACCGCTTGCCGACGGCTGATCGGCAATTGACGGCGACAGAGTGGCTCTGTAACGCGAATCGCCGTCATACGAATCGCGCGCTCACTGTGTTCGGGGGGGCCAGGGAGCGGGTGCGGCGGCTTCGATTGCCGCCGGCCACCCGCGATGCCCCCCCCGGAGTGAAGGAGCGGAGGTCCGTGTAAGTAAACACGGACCTCCGCTCTGTGTGAGGGGGAAGGGCTGTGATCACAGCCTTCCTGTATACGAAGGCTGTGACCACTTCCCTTCCCCAGCTAGGCAAGTCCCCCTACAGTTAGAACACGCCCAGGGAACATAGTTAACCCTTAGCGTGCCCCCTGCAGGTTAACCCCTTCACTGCCAATGGCATTTACACAGTAATCAGTGCATTTTTATAGCACTGATCGCTGTATAAATGCCAATGGTCCCAAAAAAGTGTCAAAACGTTCCGACATGTCCGCCCCAATATCGCAGTACCGCAAAAAATCGCAGATCGCCGCCATTTTTAGTAAAAA
>BLSH010096972.1:1232795-1269150 GCA_018402905.1 Glandirana rugosa | reverse complement strand
TAAGAATAGATATAATACACCGGTTATTATACAACGGTAGGAAGGTTTAGTAACTCAAATCCACAAAAATTTAATTTTTACCGTACCCTATCCCCATCTAGCCAAGGGTTGCCCAGTGGGGGTCCCCGTTCTCAATCAAACCTGATAGAGCCATGGTCGAATGTGTAATAGTTGTGTCTCCATATACTTTTTTTTTAGATTAAAATAAATATGTGTCACAAATTTCCCTCTCGTAGGCGTATCCCTGTAAATGTTAAGTAATAAATCACCACAGATATTTTCCTGAAGAAGCGCCAGCATTTCTGCGAAACATGTTGAGAATTGTTGATATCCATGGCACTGCACCATAATGCTGTTCCCTATAGAGGGATATACGAATGTTGGTGACAACTGTTGTTAATGAATTGTAAATGTCCCTATGCGGATGCTCTCCCTTTAAACACTGTGTATAAATAAAATTAGATTTTTTTTTCATATACCTCTGTGTTGATAATGTGTAAGCTGGTACCGAGATAGTCCAAACTAACTCTTGCCCCTGGGGGTGACCCGTTGGGAACCGATCTACCCCTATCCCATGCCATTTTTAATTTAAAAACACCTAAACTCAATGATTTGGAAGGATGGCAACATATTATTGGCCACATAATATAGATAAGAATGCAAATTTCTTTAGCATTCATATTGTAATGTAATCATTCTATTATAAGTACATATCCTCTGATGTACCAGACACACAGAAATACAGTAGTGTATGACTCTGTTTTTCCCCTAAGATTAAGTAAGCTCTCAAAGAGACTTATTTTCTATAAACCTTTCTTGCTCCAGCTTTTTGCTCATTCCCTATGGTTTACTGTAAGCACTTTTTTTTTCTTTTTCAATACCTCTTGAGACACTTCTTTCCAATTGTTGAAAACACCAACTTGGCACTCTGATTTTGTCTGAGGACAGAGTGACAACAAAACAAGATGTCATCACAATGAGCCAGGGGAAACTGATTCATCATAATCCCATTTCAATCTTTATTTGTCGGGCATACCTATTACAGCTAATTTAATCACATTTATTTTGATAAAACCAAAAATTCTAATTTAAATCAGATAAAATCAGTATGGTACAAACACAACCACAAATGTCTCTGCAGTCAAAGCTAGCATTGGAGTGATAAAGCAGAGATGTTTCTGCTAAGACTGGCCATACATGAGTCATTTTTTTTCATTCAACCAGCAGGTTGAACAAAAGAAAATTACTTGATGCACCATTCACACACTCAATGTGGATGGGGAAATATCTCCCACTGTGCTATTGTATCCTGGCAGCAGGATACCTTCCTGCCATCAGAATACAGCTGGCGGTGCTGATCGAGTGAAGATTTCCAGCAGGCCGGTTGTTCATCGATATATCGACTTGTCAAAGTCATATGACTGGACTAATGTTGCAGTATATAGCAACAGTGGCTTAGTGCTTAGCACTTCTGCCTTGCAACACAAGGGTCATTGGATCAAATCAAAATTGGGACACTATCTGCATTGAGTTTACAAGTTCTCCCTGTAGCCATGTGCTCCCTTGGGAATAGCTGGTAGTAGTGGTTCACCTTATAGCTGCCCTTAATCCCACCATATCTCACACATTCGTAGACACTGACCACGCCGACACTTGTTTTTGTTGTATTATTTAGGGGAAATAATTTGGATGGGGAAAGGGGGTGACTGTGGGATGCCCAAAGAATTATGGTACATGAACTCCATATACAGTCCTGTATATGCACACTGACACTGCAGACTGTTACTCCTTGCAACTCTCCAGCACATCACTTGCTGACCGTTTCTCCTACAGTTCTCTCTACAGCACTAAACTTGCAGACTATCACTCCTTCACTTCTCTCCAGCACTGCACTTGTTTCCAGCTCAAAAGGAAATTTATCAAGCTTCTCTACTCTTTTCTCTTCATCATGGTTAGCACATGGTGAGGCTTACACTGTGTCAGCAGGACCTCAGAACCACCCATTACAGGCTAGGGATCACAAGCCCCTGAATATGTAGCAAAGTACTTGAGTGCTAGCCGGGCCTTTGATGGACTACAAATCCCAGCCAATTCCTCTTCCAGGTCCCACCGACCTGCTTTTCCTCAGAGACACTCCTTCCCCTGACTGGCTCCCAAGGCTTCCACAGACTGTCCACTATTCTTCGCCAAGCCTGCTCCAGCACTTTCTCTTCTAGCTCCCAGGGTCTGTCACTCACCGACACCGGTGGATCACTTTAAAGTCTCTCTCTCTCTGTAGCACTTCGGCTGTTCTCCTGTTTCATTGTGCGACTCCAGAAATAACCTCCACTCCTGGCTGCACCCGAACCTCCAGGCCTCAAGATCACCCCCCAGATGAGGGCGACCTACCGGGTAGAGGCCTCCACAGCACCTCCTGCTACATCTCAGACTTCCACCCGACACTCCTCCCGGACTGACCCAGCCCAGAGTATATAAGAAGGTCTGCCCCCTGCCAATCCAGATTGGGGATTGGTCAGGGCTTCCCATGACACTCCAAATGATGACACCTCTTGTCCCACCTTCATTTTGGAAAGTTCCAGTGCCTCCCAGAACAAGGTAGGAGGGTTTAGTGACCTCATCTGTTGGGCTGCCCCAGTCTTACCCAAGCCACTCCCCAAGCCCAGATCAAAACATTCAGGCCTGCACATACAGTCAGGCCTGACTAAATTTTGCCTCTCCTAGCAAAACCCTGCTACAAAAATGCACCTACACTATGGGGGCGCTACATCCCTGTGCTTGTGTGGGCTTCCTCCCACACTGTAAAGACATGCTGGTAGGTTTATTGGCTCCTGTCTAAAATTTCCAAGTACAAGTGCATATAAGATAGGGACCTTAGACTATAAGCTCCTTGAGGGCAGGGACTGATGGGAATGCATAATATATGTAAATTGCTTTGTAAATTGTCAGTGTTTATTAAATACCTAATAATAAAATAGTGGATTGGGGGATAACTAAAGACATAGTGGTAGTGAAGAAATTGATGTCGGTAAATGAGGTTTGTTATGTGGCATGTGTAGGAAGGGATTGCTGTCTTGCCCCTTTAAAAATAGATGCTCCTTTAAAATACTTCCACAAGGTATAATGAGTTAATTTCCTCCTTGCAGTGTGATATATATAGTTGTGGTGGAGTTTATTAGACAGAGCAGACCTGCCTGGCCAGAGGGGAGAGAGAACAAGCGTTGCACAAAGATGAGAGAGAACTGTTTGGATAAAATTCCATTGGACTTTATATGTCTGAACTAGATCCTTGCTGCTTGTCACTGTAAAGTGGGATACTGCCCCGTTAGCTCACCCTCGAAAGGCCCGCTAATTTGTCCTAGGCTCCTCCCAAACAAGTGCAGCGGCAGCCAAGCACACAGCAGCATTCATTCTTCTGGCTCACTAGTCTGTAGGTTTCCTCTTTCTGAATGTATTGCTGAACAACTTGGAAAGGACAGGGATCTGTGGAATACTCCAGAATGCTAAACAGTGCGAAGAGGACACTCTTCACTCTGCTGCTTCTTCAGTGGTCATTTTCTTACATAAGCGTGCCAATGTATTTGTGTGTGGGGGGGCTTTAAAAAGTTTTTTTTTAAATTATTTTATCAGGGGCGTACTGATAGGGGTCTCAAATGTGACCCATGCTCCAGTGGGCCCATGCGACTCCCCTGTGTCAAAATACATAGTACCCAGTATGGTGCAAGAGAGCATCGGAAGGGGTGGTGTGGGAGGCTGAGAGTGAGATATGACGGTGCGGTAGTGCGGGAAAAGGAGCAGACAGCAGCCTTGTGTCCCCCTGAACAGTGATAGCATGGTGGGAGCACACATGAGCCAGACTGGTATGTTAATTGTAACCCTGTGCCATGTCCCTGAGCCTGATCAGTGGGAAGGGCCCCCGGGCTCAGAGGGCTGAGGGTCAGGGGGGTCCTTCATGGTTTCTTGCACCAGGGCCCTGAAAGTTCTAGTTACGCCTCTGGATTTTATTTATCTTTTTTTTTTTTTTAACTTTAAACTCTAATGAGATATCTGGGTCTATTCGATTCCTAATGTCTCCCCTGCACTCTACAGAAGCTAATCAAGCACAGTGGCTATAGCAGCCAGGAATGACAGCCCTTAAAGCAGAGTTCCACCGTTCCACACTCATTTGTAAGTTTATTAAAAGTCAGCAGCTACAAAAAGTGTAACTGCTGACTTTTAAAAACAGACACTCACCTGTCCCATGGTCCAGCGATGCGGCCGTCTGGAGCCTCTTTCCTCTCCCCCTCCCCTCCGCATCGCTGGCTTTACTACTCTGGGCGCCCGGCGGTGATAGCTTTCAGGTTCACGGCTGGGCACGCACTGCACATGTGCTTGCCATGCTGCATGATCCCAGAGGCCATCTTCTGGGACCTGTGATGTGTCCCAGAAGATTGCCAGGAGGGAGGGGCCGCCTATGGGGAGAGGAGGAGTCGCCTAGGCGGCCAGTAACGGAAGGAGGAGGAGGGACAGGAAGTTCCTGTCAAAACCAGGTACCTACTCCCCTCCCCCAAAAAAATGACATGCCAAATGTGGCATGTAAGGGGGCGAGGAGTGCTTAAATGCTTAAAAGGAAGTTCCACTTTTGGGTGGAATTCCGCTTTAAATTGGAAGTGCCAAAATGCTCATCACTTCCAGCTTCATTCTATGCAGGGACGATCGGCAAACATTCGCTCTTCTTGTTGACGCTCAGCATAGAAGTCCTGAGTGCCCAGGAGAGGCAACAGAGCCCAGAATACATGGTGGGGAACTCAGGTGGCGGGAGACGGCATGTTACCACACCCATGGAAGTGATTGGGTAGCTTTATAGCTGCCCGAATCACTTTCACAAAAAGCTGATAGTTGGATGATGAAATTTACACATGCTCAAGCAGCTACAGTGGGTACAGAAAAGAATCACTCAGATATATTTCTCTCCACAGTCAGTGAGTGCTTTCTTTCTGCACTAAATGATCACTATTTATTTAATGTGGCCTAGCATGATATGCGCTGCCCCTGGCATTCATGCCGACCTAGGCTATGGCCTAGTAGCAAATCTCACCCAGATTTCCTCCAGATTTCACTCACAAAATACCTTTTAGCTGGCATTAAGAGTAAGTTATAATGAAGTGTCTATTGAGGAGAATGAGAAAAGGAGCCACTCATGAGATAAAATAGTTAATGAGAAACAAAAGCTTTCAAAATGTAGCACCCCCTAGCGTTGCTAGAGTGCTATAGTTTAGATTTTTGCTTAGTGTAAGTATATTTGTTCAGGCTTGGCCTCTGTGTTTTTTCCTGGGTTGGGCAGAGATCCAGAGAGGGCTGGATGACTCACAGGCAGCATAATTGAGACCTCCCCCCTACTTCTCCAACTTACTAGAAAGTTCCAGAAGAATAGGAGGGGAGATAAGGAGGAGTTGCCTGGAGTATTCTGAGGGCCCTGACCAATCCCCAACAGATAGGTTAGCAGGGGGCAGGCCCCTGAAATACCATCTGGGGAGGAGTAGAGTTCAGGTGGAAGCTGGAGATGGAGTGTTAGCTGCCAGAGGCCTTTGAGAGTAACCCCCAAGTTTGGGGATGAACTCAGGCCTGGGCTCGGATTCATAAGGGGCCCCTCTTCAAGAGACACAGGGGGATCCTGACCAGGAGGCATGGGAACAAGAAGAAGGACAGCAGGAGAACACTGCTGGGCAAATCTCCAGGGAGGTAGACAGCCAGGAGGGCTGCTGAGTGACACACAGTCGGAAGGACTGAGAGGCAGCCTGAGAGGACTGGGAGAGAGCAGTCTGGGATGGATGCAGAGTCAGTCAGGAGGACAGTGGTGGAATGGCCAGGAGAAAGGGGCAGCTGCAGCTAGATGGGCTTGCAGTGCCTGAAGAGGTGGTACTGGGAGCAATAGCCACAGATAGGACAGCTGAGCACTAGAACTTTCTACACCAAAGGGGCCCGCGGTCCCTGCCTATAAAGGGCAGTTGCTTGGGTCTAATTGCGCTCTTGTCAGACCATCCTTACAGTGCCAGTTGGTCCTGAGTGTTGTAGTTCCACTAGCAAGAGTTGTGCCGGATGAGTTGAAAGAGAAAGAGCAAGTTTGTGCAGGAGGCAGAGGAGTGTATATACT
This sequence comes from Glandirana rugosa, assembly GCA_018402905.1. Taxonomy (NCBI): domain Eukaryota; kingdom Metazoa; phylum Chordata; class Amphibia; order Anura; family Ranidae; genus Glandirana; species Glandirana rugosa. The sequence goes on along the minus strand of BLSH010096972.1, from coordinate 1,263,020 downwards.
GTGTGTATATAGTTGTCCCTGAAGACTCTACTACACTGATCAAGTGGACATCCCATATTCCCCATCCCCATCCAAGTTTAATCACCTAAACAAAACCAAAAAAAACAAAGCTGCTCAGACTGCTTCCTGACTCTGTGTGCTGTGGAAGATGCAGTGTGCCTGGCTGTGCAGAGTGGGGGATCCCATCCACCAGTGGCTACAAAAAGTTAAACGTTGATTTCATGCAGGAAAAAGATAACCATTCACACCAATGAAATACTAACTTTTGTGAACTGAACATTTTAATACAGAAATGATACTGTATTATGAGATATAATTAAGAACCTATGCAAAATAATGTGTACAGCATTGTGGAACGAAGCTCTAGTCTGTGCACTTTGCATTGCCTCCTTATCCACTTACCAACCAGAAGGTTTTCCAGCTTTAGGACCAGAGCACTTTTTGCGATTTGGCACTGCATCGCTTTAACTGACAATTGCGCGGCCGTGCGACGTTGCACCCAAATAAAATTTGGGTCCTTTTTTCCCACAAATAGAGCTTTCTTTTGGTGGTATTTGATCGCCTCTGCGTCATTTTTGATTGCTGATATAAACAAAAGAAGAGCGACCATTTTGCGAAAAAACCCAAATTTCTTACTTTTTGCTAAAATTCAAATCCAAAAAAAAATATAAAAAAACATTTTTTTTCACCGGTTTTGGCCGATTTATATTTTTCCTCATATTTGTGGAAAAAAAAATCACAATTGGCGTTTATTGATTGGTTTGCGCAAAAGTGGCCGCGTTTACTGATGATGAGAATTCATTTCTGGGGTTTTTATTTATTTATTTATTTTTTTACTAGTAATGGCGGCGATCTGCGATTTTTATCGGTACTGCGATATTGCATCTGACATGTCGGACATTTTTGACACTTTTTTGGGACCAATGACATTTATTCAGCGATCAGAAATTGAAATGTCCACTGATTACTGTATAAATGTCATTGGCAGTGAAGGGGTTAACCTGGGGGGGGGAGAGCTAGGGGTTAAGTGTGTTCCCTGGGTGTGTTCTTACTGTGGGGGGGGTTGGGCTACCATGGGCATGAGAGATCTAACTCATCCCAGTGACAGGGATCAGTAGATCTCCCATGCCTGCACTGTCAGAATGGGGAACCACCGTGTTTATATCGGCGGTTCCCCGTTCTTTGCCTGTCGCCGATCATCACGGCTCGCCGGCGGACAACGGTTCCGCCCGAGCCACAGGCACACTCCTCACAAGTGCGGCGGGCGCACGCCCCCTAGCGGCCGTTCGCAGATTGCCGTCTTTTTACAGCGATTCGCGTACAGCAACCCGAAAAACACGGCACGCGGTCGGGAAGTGGTTAAAGAGACCCTTTATGTTTTAAATACTTAGAGAAACCACTGCCAAATATGAACTATTCAGCTTAAACAAAACTCCCTGCTACATATTCAGGGTGTTATCCTAAAACCTACCTATATTCCATTCGGGGGAGATACCATCTTGCCTCTCATACATCAAAGAGAAGGTGAAGCTAGGCTGTCAATCACAGATGTCAGACACTTCTGTCCATTCTGTGATAGTGATGTGTCAGTGTTATCTGCCCATGTCAGCAGTCAGAGGTAGAGCTTATAGCTGAAGATAAGGGTTTAGCTCATGACATTTGATAAAAAGCCAAAATTTGCATCCCGTTACAGTAGTGTTTAGTCTACTTATGCTGCTTATTTTGGGGGAAAAAAATGAAAGCATTTGAAACAGCTGATGGAAAAGATTTTAAATGTACCACTATGTCTACATGCCCGGGGAATGGAAAAGTTCAGTATAAATAACCCTGAAAAACCTAGTATAGGCTCATCACTAACAGCAATATATGCCATATGTTCAGATTTGTTTTGCTATCTGCCCCATCAAGAAACCATTTAAAGTGATATTAAACCCAAAAGCAAACATTTATTCGATTGCAGCTAACAATTCTTAGATGTGATAACTGCATTAGTGTTCTTTTTTTAGGCTCTCTTTCCTTTATTTTCACCTGCTAATCTGGCCAGTGAGTCTGTTGAGCTTCCTGATGATGGCCTGTTGATTGGCCGAAACTAGTCGCAGCTTGATCACGCCATTGCGACACTTCCGCCCACGTTTGAAGCAGGGGAACGAGCCAAGCCGACATTATAGACGGCATACATCCACCAGGGCCGATTTTCCCATAAGAAATCATCATTTTAACACACCCGATGCCAGGATGTTTAGGCACCATACCATGTGAGCAGTTTTTACTTGTTTTTTATGCTTTTTACAATAAATTTACATTACTGCGCTATGAGATCTGTTTTTTCACACATGCTATTATGATGATGGAGTCCCTATTCAGCAGCTGACAGCCTCCAGAGACCTACAGGGGTCACCCCACAACATGCATTTGACTGCACCAGAGATGGTGGGTCACTGAAGTGGGGTGAGTGTACATCGATGTGGGGCACCTAGTCCGAGCACTTATACAGCACCTTATAAGATTCTGGCACTGAGCACCTCACCAGTATTGGGACTGTATTTATGGACAAACTTTAACCAGTGCTTGGCTGGACACTGATAAAGAAACATAGTAGCATGGTTACATGTAGTAGCGTGGTGTAGCAATATTGCACTGAGCACTTTTATCTGCACTGGGACTCTATTTAAAGATCTGAGTTCAATATATCCATAACAGTATGGTCACATGCAGTAGCGCAGTGTAGCATCATTATTTCAATTAAAGGGTTGAGACATTTACCACAGACAGGGGTATTTACAATGATTAGCTTTTATGTAAAACCGTAAAGTGTTACGAAACCCAGGACCCTGCATTCACTATATCTGGTCCCCCACAGTACACAGAACATGGAGATGCAATTATTCTAGTAAATATAAACGGCTAAATACCTTTCCTCATCAGCAGTATATAGCCGTCTTGTGACTTCCATCAGTGTCCAGCCAAGCACTGGTTAAAGTTTGTAGGAGGAGTTTTCTGACTGTGCTACGAGGCTGCAGGGCTCCTGACCCTCTGTCTGAACAGGGCTGATTGGCCTTGTGCTGATCACATGCATCCTCCCAAGAAAAAAAAACTCTCTAGCAATACACACCAAACTGAGCATATGCAGCCTGACTCCATAGGAAGGAGAGGAGGATCAGAGAAGACAGGATCAAACAGCCTTTTTACACAATGTGGAGGATTAACCAGCAGTGATAATAACCAGCATGCTTTACTGCATATACAGACTGATTTAACTGTTATGGGTTTATTAACACTTTAATTCCAAAAGGAATCTGCTTAAAAAGTGTTAGCTGGAGTTTGTCTTCAACTTGCTAGTGTATCAAAATCTGCTAGTGCACTCTACTCCTCCCAGATTAACAAAGAAAACAAATGCAGCCATTTGGCTAAATTGCAATATATTACATTGGATTGGTAAATTGCAATATATTACATTTTTAGTTTTGGGTTTAAAGGCTAAGTTCACCTTTTTGGGCAGAATTTCACTTTTCAGAATAAATAGAAACATTTTCCAATGCCACTTCTGGCCCAGCCATCCCGATGTGCTTTACTCTCACTTACCTTATCCACATGAGGTTTAAAATCTTGTCAGTTTCAAGGCCTGACAACCAGTGTCAATTTTGTCTACTAAAACCGACTTAAACAATTTAGTCGACTAACTTAATACCATTTTAGTCGACTAAAATACAACTAAAACGAAAACAATTTTTGATGACTAAAATATGATTAGGCATTGGCAGTGAAGGGGTTAACCTGCAGGGGTAAGTGAAGGGATTAACTGTGTTCCCTGGGTGTGTTCTAACTGTGAGGGGGCTGGGCTACCATGGGCATAAGAGATCTAACTGATCCCAGTGACAGGGATCAGTAGATCTCTTATGTCCCCATTGAAAGAGCGGGGAACTACCGTGTTTACATCGGAGGTTCCCCGCTCTTTGGCTCTAGCAGCTCATTGCGGCTCGCCGGCGGACTTCGGGTCCGCCCGAGTCACGGGCACACTCCTCCGGAGTGTGTCGGGCACGAGAGCGCGCTGCCGGCGGTGCGCGATTGCCCCCTAGCTGCGCCTGTGCAAATCAGCGCCTTTTTATGATGATTCGCTCTAAGCGTCGACACCGCCGCAGTAAATATACTGCGCACGTAGTGGAACCAGTTAACAATTAACCTCCTTGGCGGTATTCCCCAGTGTGGCTCGGGGTGAGTTTTCATTACCAAAAGCGATAACCCCGAGCCACACTCAGGATCCCATCACAGGATCCAGGCAGCGTTACTTACATTGTCCCCTGGATCCAGCGATGTCCCCCCCGCTGTGTCCGCAGGCGGAATCTTCACCCGATACCTTGCGTCACAGGGGGGCGGAGCCTGGCAGCAAATTCAAAAAGTGAAACCCACACAACACATACAGTACACTGTGATCTGTAAGATTACATTACTGTATGAAATCATTTCACATCCCCTTTGTCCCTAGTGCTTTGCCCAGTGCCCTGCATGCACTTTTATATTATATATGCCATTCTTTCCGCCTGGAAACTTTAGAATGTCCATGGCAACCAAAAAGCGTCCCTTTATGCCAAAAGTGGTTTTTGATCAGCTAGAAAACAGCGATAGTAAATAAGAATCATTTGCAGAATTGAGTGATACTGATTCCTGGGGAAATTTATCATCAGACACTGAAAGTGACGACAGCGACAATTCTGCAACTGAGCAAATTTCAGTGTTTTTGCCTTGATTACATTATTGAATACATTTTATTATTATTATATTATCATCTTTGATAATTATTTAAATTATTTATAATTATTTATTATATTATAATTTATGATTTAGTTGTTTCAAACTTTATCATACCCGGGATGTCTATTAGACTCTTGTTTGGACAGATTTAAGTGAGTTATTCCTCAGAATTACAGGCCTACAATATAAAACGCCAAATTTCCATGCAAAATAATCGTTCCGCTTTGAGACACAAAAATCTGACATAATCAGGGAGGTTATAGACACTGAAAGCACAACTAGGTAATTTAGGTGTATGAATGTGGCCATACACTATACAATCTGATTGTACAATCTCCTTAAGATTTACTAAAACTATATAATAGGAGGACACACCATCTATCCAATCACTTTGATCAAGCAAGGCTCTTGTACTACATCAGAGGTGTCCCATGGGCTGCATGCAGCCCAAGTAGATCCGCTTTAAGAGCCCTTTCACACTGGGGCGGCGGGTCCAATAGTGGTAAAGCGCTGGTTGTTTTAGCGGTGCTTTACTGCTGTTTCAGCGGTGCTTTTCAGACGCTGGTTGGGCGCTTTTAACCCCTAAATAGAGATTAACAAGGGGTTAAAAAAACCCATGTTGCGGCATTTCGGAAGTGCTTGCCCGGCGCTTGGGGAGCGCTGCCCATTCATTTCATTGCTCCCAAACCGCCCAAAGATGCTGCTTGCAGTACTTTTTTTTCCCATCCTGCAAGCGCGCCGCCCCATTGTGAAAGCATTCAGGCTTTCACACTGGGGTGGCATGGGAGGTAGTTTAGAGGCGCTTTACAGGCGCTATTTTTAGCGCTAATATGCCTGAAAACTGCCTCAGTGTGAAAGGGGTCTTAGAGCTGACCTAAGTACACTGAAAACTGTGACAGTTATTACCAGAGGCAAGCCTTGAATGTAGCATACACTGCAATTGCACTAGTAGCATAGGTGTGCACATCCTATTGCATTAGTGCACCACAAAAGCGCAAACAAATGTGTGTAAATATATCAGCAGGGCAGAGGATGGTGTCAGTAGGCCAGAGATCGTGTCATTAGCTTATTTTTATTTTATTTATTTTTTAACAATTTTTTTTTTTTTTAGAATATTATATTTTATTATTTTTTTTACAATTCTTTTAGGAGTCCTGCTGGGGGCTGTGATGAAATATCAGGGGTCTAAACAGACCTCAGATGCCTCACTTTTGAGATAGAGAAAGAGACTGAGGACAGAGATTCCCCAGGTCCTTTCTCTGCAGCCAGGCAGCAGGGGGAATCTGCACAGTACAGGGTGATTAGGGTGTGCCCAGGCACACCTGCCACCCTATGTGCGCATGCCTAGGGCTAGTAAGTAGAAAGTAAATAAAAACTCTACAGAAAACAGCATTAGCATGTGTGATTAGGGATTTAATAAGATTTGTTGAACTTTGCTAACTTTAACTTCCTTTTGGGAAAAAGGTGTTTTTTAGCTCCATTCTAACTGAATTCCCATTCAACTGAAATATTAGAATCTCTATTAGAATTTAAAATGTGACAGCGGTTGCGGGGAGAGGATCCTCTGCCTGCTGTCAAAGTGGGAGGGGTGAGGGGAGTAAGGGGGGCATGAGCTGGGACATGTTACACCCTAAATACGGTTGTAACTTATTACATGTTCCAAAAGTGAACTTAGCCTTTAAAGTGATTGTAAAGGCTGAAAGTTGTTTATCTTAATGCATTCTGTGCATGAAGATAAAAAGCCTTCTGTGTGCAGCAGCCCCCCCCTCAGCCCCCCTAATACTTACCTGAGGCCCCTCTAGATCCAGTGATGTTGCAGGATTGTCTTGGCTGCCCGGGACTCCCCTCCTCATTGGCTGAGGCAGCAGGGTGGCACCATTGGCTCTCATTGCTGTCAATCAAAGTCAGTCAGCCAATGAGGAGAGAAAGGGGGTGGGGCCGGGCTGAATGAACACAGGGAGCTGGGCCTTGGCTCGGGTGCCCCCATAGCAAGCTACTTGCTGTGGGGGCACTCAATAGGAGGGAGGGGCCAGGAGCACCAAAGAGGGACCCGACAAGAGGAGGGTCTGGAATGCTCTGTGCAAAACCATGACACAGGGCAAGTAAGTATGACATGTTTGTTTTTTTTAACTTCATCTTCCCAGTGGAGACACTAACAGCATTTAAAACTGAATGGAGAAATCCTTTCCAGCTCTAGCCAAAACAAAAAAAAAAAAGTTTTTGATATATTTACCAGAACCACCTCTCTAACCCCAAATTGATTGGAAGATGGATGTCTTTTTCTGAAGTGTCATTTATAACAAACACTTTAGAAAAAGCCCTTGGACAGCCAGTAGTGCGCCTTTTGAAGACTGTGAACTGAACTGTTGGATAGTTCACAGACACAGTGTACAGAGCCATTCTGAGAGATCCTGTACCATGTGATCACTGTGATGACCAGTCACAGAGATCACAAAATGTAAACAGTACTATAGTTTACATCTAAGAGCCCGCCTCTTCCTTTAACAACAAAGGGAGGAAAAGGAGAAGGAACTAATGAATGAAAGATTATTTGTTAGTTACGGAACATACAAAGAACCAGATTCAGGTTAAAAGGGGGTTTGATTGTGGAATCTTTTGTAACCCTTTCACCTCCCCTTCTACTACCTTACTATTGTCCCCTTATATATTAAATCCTCACCTCCCTTATCCTGCACATTTGAACATTAATTCCCTCACATCCATCCACCCACTGTATGGGACCAGTATGTTTTAACCACCTTAAAGCGGGGTTCCACCCGTGTAAAAGTCAGCAGATACAAAAAGTGTAGCTACTGACTTTTAACAATCAGACACTCACCTGTCCCTCGCTTCAGCGATGCGGTTGCCCGAGGGCTCGCTCTTTGCCCCCTCCCCTCGGCGGCGCCGGCATCATGAGTGTGTGCACCTGGCTTTGTCTTCAAAGCGAAGCGCCTTGTGAATGGCCAGCGTATCTTGTGGGACCTGTGATGTGTCCCAGAAGATTGCCAAGAGGGAGGGGGGAAGGTGGACTTCCTTTCTGGAGCCGTGACTCCAGGGGAGGAAGTGGACCTGGGACCCTGTTTTCACTGGTCACCCCCCCCCCCCCCCAAAAAAAAGACATGCCAATCGTGGCACGTCGGGGGGTCACCTTGCTTTAAAGCAGAAGTTCCACTTTTGGTGGAACTCCACTTTAAAGTGGTTGTAAACCCCGCTTGGCCATTTTTACCAACAGGTCGCATGATAATTCCTAATGTATCAGCCCCTAAGTACATCTAGTGTATCAGTTTTGCAGTTTTGCGGATCTCCGTTCTCATAGAGGGGGAAGGGCTGTGATAACAGGCTTCCTGTATATGGAAGCCATGATCACTCCCCTCCCCCTGCCAGCCCAGCCCCCATACAGTTAGAACACAGTGAGGGAACACAGTTAACCCCTAGAGCGCCCCCTCCAGGTTAACCCCTTTACTGCCAATTGCATTTACAATCAGTGCATTTTGGAGGCGACTTCCATTGAATTCTATGGGCAAAGGTCGCATAGAAGTCGCCTTGAAGTCGTGCAGAAAGCTTTTCTGAAGTCGTAGCGACTTCAGTAGTGTACATTAATGGGATTTCAGATGTCAATCAACTTGGGGCGACTTGGGGCAACACAAGTTGGATCCCAAGTCGCTGTAGTGTTAACCAGCTCAAATATGTACTAACGAGCATGATAATTCCTAATGTATCAGCCCCTATGTACATCTAGTGTATCAGTTTTGCGTGTTGAATCTTCAACACATCTGTTGGTATGAGCTTCACATTCTGCTCCATCTGTAAGCAAACAGCTCAGAATACCAAACAGCGGCACAGCGGATCGCACCATTAACTGTACCAGTCCTGGCAGGAGACAGTCTCTGTTTTGTTCTTCTCTAAATTAATGTATAATTTAAGTCATATGAATTGGGTTTGTATTTGGAACTTTATGTATTCCATTTTTTCCAGGCTGCTATGTCAAGAGACCCCTAGGGAGTATCGCATTGCTAGAAATTTTTGATCAGTTGACTGAACATGTTAACAATTTTACTGTACACAGGTTTTGCAATCCAAATAATATGTTCCATATTTTTTCCTCCAAATGTTCAAAACAGTTTTTTCAGAGACGTCTGCTCTGGTGAACAATCCAAAAATGTATCCTTCCAAGGAATGTTTTATTGAAGAAGGATGAGATGTTGCAAGATATTACATTTCTGACACCAAGTGGTGACAGTGGGTAACAGTTCTGTATAAATCAATGGGCATGCCTGTGTTTATATGAAATGCGGAGGTTTCTGACAAAGCACATACTTATAAGGAACAGCATGTCTTCCATGCATTTAGTTACTAAACAGTCCAGTAATACTAATCAGACTTAACCACTTAAGGACCGAAAGGATTTCCCCCCTTAATGACCAGGCCATTTTTTGCGATATGGCACTGCGTCGCTTTAAATGACAATTCTGCGGTCGTGCGATGCTGTACCCAAACAAAATGGATATCCTTTTTTCCCCACAAATAGAGCTTTCTTTTTGGTGGTATTTGATTTTATTTTTTGTGCTATAAACAAAAAAAGTTGTGACAATTTAACCACTTGCTGCCCACCCGCCGCAGCGTGACGGCGGCAAGATGGCTCGTTATCGTGAAACGCTGTTACAGGTCAGCGCCCGCGATAACTAGTATTCTGAGCGCACGCGCTCACTGTGTTCGGGGGGGGAGCCAGGGAGTGGGTAGGGCGGACATGATCGCCGCCGGCTACCCGCGATGCCCCCCGCAGTGAAAGAACGGAGGTCCGTGTAAGTAAGCACGGATCTCCGTTCTCATAGAGGGGGAAGGGATGTGATCACAGGCTTCCTGTATATGGAAGCCGTGATCACTCCCCTCCCCCTGCCAGCCCAGCACCAATACAGTTAGAACACAGTGAGGGAACACAGTTAACCCCTAGAGCCTCCCCTCCAGGTTCACCCCTTCACTGCCAATGGCATTTACACAGTAATCAGTGCATTGTCATAGCACTGATCACTGTATAAATGCCAACGGTCCCAAAAAAGTATCAAAATGGTCCAACATGTCCGCCGCAATATCGCAGTACCGCTAAAAATCGCAGATCGCCGCCATTACTAGTATAAAAAAAAAATAATAATAAAAACCCCAGAAATGAATTCTCATCATTCGTAAACGCAGCAACTTTTGCTCAAACCAATCAATAAACGCTGATTGTTATTTTTTTTACCAAAAATATGAGGAAGAATATTAATTGGCCAAAACTGATGAAAAAAATGTTTTATTTTTTATTTTTTGGATTTGTATTTTAGCAAAAAGTAAGAAAATTTGTTTTTTTTTGCAAAATTGTCGCTCTTTTTTTGTTTAGAGCGGTGATCAGAAATGACGCAGAGGGGATGAAATACCACCAAAAGAAAGCTCTATTTGTGGAAAAAAAAGGACATAAATTTAGTTTGGGTACAACGTCGCAAGACCGCACAATTGTCAGTTAAAATGACGCAGTGCAGAATCGCAAAAAAGTGCTCTGGCCCTAAAGTGTGAAAACCTTCCGGGGCTGAAGTGGTTAAAAAAAATATTTTTTTACTTTTTGTTATAATAAATACCCCCACCCAAAAAATATATATATAAAGAAACACATTTCTTCCTCAGTTTAGGCCAATATGTATTCTTCTACATATTTTTGGTAAAAAAAAAAAATTCAAAAAGTGTATATTGATTGGTTTGCGCAAAAGTTATAGGAGTTGATTTACTAAAGCTCGAAAGTGCAAAATTGGGTGCAGCTCCACACAGAAACCAATCAGCTTCAAGGTTTTATTGTCAAAGCTTGATTGAACAAGCTGAGGTTAGACGCTGATTGGCTAGCATGCAAAGCTGAACTGGTTTTTGCACTCTCCAGCTTTAGTAAATAAAACCCATAGAGTCTACAAAATAGTGGATAGATTTATGGAATTTTTATTTATTAATTTTTTTTACTAGTAATGACGGCGATCCGTGATTATTAGCGGGACTGCGTCATTGTGGCAGACTTATCGGACACTTTTGACCAGATGCGTTGCTAGGTGGGAAAAAGCCCAGGAGCCTCAGGCCAAGGAAATGCGGCATGTGAAGCATGCCACGTGGCAAAAAATGGGCGTGGTTTAAATGAAACAGTGGGTGTGGTTTAAATGGCCGTGTCTCAAAGGGGGTGTGGGTCGAGGCTGAGATGAATGAGGTACAGAGGAAGAAAGAAAGTGATAGGGAGGGAAGGAGAGAGAAGAGAAGGAAGGAAAGAGCAATGGAGGGACAGCAGCCCCAGATCCTACACTACAATAGCAGTTTGTGTATTCCAGAAAGTTTAACAATCAGTTTAACAATCAGCAGATAAAGATACTCCAAACACCTGGTGTTACCATGGCACCATGGTTGTTATGGTGTCAGGATGAACGAAGCTCATTATTTCTGTTATTACATTGTAATATAAAATGAAATAGTTCAACTCACCATAATGCAGAACCAGTGGAAACCCAGAGTGTGTCACTTGCCACCAGATGCCTTTAGGTGTCCCCAGCGGAGTCCCTCCTTACATCAGGTGTGTCCCTAGCAGCATGCCTCCTTATGTCAGGTGTCCTCAGCGGAGTGCTCCCTTGCATCAGGTTTCCCCAGCGGTCAGAGTGCCTCCTTACATCACAGGTGTCCCCAGCTCAGCGGTCAGAGTGCCTCCTTTTATCACAGGTGTCCCGCCGGCCGCCGCCATTACAAAAGACCCACTCTCGTGATTGAAGCATGGTCACTCCGAGGGGAAGAAGCAAGAGGCGGAGCCGGCAGGGTGGCTGCCAATAGAAATGGAGCTGGCGCCAACCCCCCTCCCCCTTTCCCATAACAGGTCATAGCAGCAAGCCAGAGGTTTGGCCAGGGCGGAGGTTGGCGGCAGACCCATTTCTATTGGCAGCCGGCTCCGCCTATTGTTTCTTCCCCTCGGCGTGTGACCATTCTTCAGTAAAGCTGGTCTTCTTAAAAATGGTGGCAGAGACATCACCAGTGCCGGCCCGGACCTCTAGCAGTGGGTGGCTCTGGTGATGCTCTGGAGCCCCGGCTTTTCGGGGGCACCCGGGGCTATAGCCCTGTCAGCCCCCCTTAGTGACACCCCTGCTTTTAACACTTTTTTGGGACCAGTGACATTTATACATTCAGTGTTATAAAAATGCACTGATTACTGTATAAATGGCACTGGAAGGGAAGGGGTTAACACTAGGGGGCGATCAAAGTGTTAAATATGTTCCCTGAGAAGTGTTTCTAATTGTATGGGGGTTGGGCTGACTGAAGGAGGAAAGAGATCACTGTTCCTAATCACTAGGAACAGACAATCACTCTGAGCTACCCTGTCAGAACGGGGATCCACCGTGTTTACAGATTCCTTTTCTGCCTCTGTGTGGAGCGATCGCAGGTGGCGGGCGGACATTGTGCCCGCTGGCCACCCACACGGGCTCCAGGGCCACACCATGGGCACGCGGTCCTGCTATATCTATTACATGAAACAATGTACACCTATGGCAATTTGAGTAATAGAGCCAACCTGCCGCAATGTAACTGTGGTGGCTGGCCCTTAAGTGGATAAAGATGAAAAATAACAGAAAATGAATCAATTAATTCACCATATCTGTTTTACCTATCTCTGCTTTAAGCCTTTGTATGCAAAAATTTCAATATAGCAGAGTTGCAAACTTATCGGACTGAAATTTATTGACATGACACCCAACAATTTATTACTGACATTTCTTAAGAGTGCTTTCACACTGGGGCACGGGCCACATTAGCGATAAATGGAAGCTTGTTTGGTGACGCTTTACCGCTGTTTAAGCGTCGCTTTTCCGCCAATAGCGGGGCGCTTTAAAGGAGTTAAATGCGCCCGTGTTGCGGCGCTTCGGAAGTGCTTTTCAGGCGCTGCTCATTCATTCCAATGGGCAGGGGCAATTTAGGAGTGCTGTATACACCACTCCCAACCCTCCCCAAAGATGCTGCTTGCAGGACTTTTTTTCCCATCCTGCAAGCGCACCACCCCAGTGTGAAAGCACCCCGGCTTTCACACTGGGGTGGCATGGGAAACAGTTTTCAGGCACTTTACAGGCGCTATCTCTAGCGCTAATATGGCTGAAAACTGCCTCAGTGTGAAAGGGGTTTAAATGTTACAAAATAGCTTTGAGTGCAAATTTCACTATTTAGGCCACAAATCAGTACAATATGCAATTAGCAATGTGATTTAAGGTAGATATTAAGGGAAAATACATATTTCTTATTTTATTTTCAGTATAGTAAGTGAGTAGCTCAGGGACAGAACTCAAGAGGGCAAGAAATTAAAATGAAAAAACCTAAAGACACAGCGCAATAAACCAATACACCTTAAATAATGAAGTGCAAGTGCTCCGCAATATATACATAGTAAAAAACAATGAATATTAAATCTTATTCTATCTCTATACATACTAACAAGCATGTGGCCAGTGTTAATCCATATACCACAATTCATAGTTTAAAAATAGAAGACTTTTTGCACAGGAGCACTTTATGAAGAAATTAATGCATAAGGACTGTTATTTAGGACTATCACTGGTCACACAATAAGGATGAATTATAGTTTAAAACTATGAATTGTGGTATATGGGTTAACACTGGCCACATGCTTGTTAGTATGTATATAGATAGAATAAGTTTTCATATTCATTGTGGAGCACTTGTGTTAAGAAGATAATGGCAGAACATCCAGGATGCTTCACTATGCTTTATTGAACACCACAGATCCCTTGTGTGAAGCGCGTCTACGTATGTGGTTGTATTGTTGGTACCTGTGGTGTCACCGTGGTGTTCAATAAAGCATCGTGAAGCATTCTGGATGTGCCGCCATTTTCTTCTTAACACTTGGATGCAGCGGAGCGAGCCGTGGTAGGCACTCCGGGTTTTACTTCTATTCATAATTAGCACCTGGAGCAGTGGTTTACTCTTTGTTTCTGGATTGTGGAGCACTTGCACTTTATTATTTAACCACTTCAGCCCCGGAAGGATTTACCCCCTTCCTGACCAGAGCACTTTTTGCGATTCTGCACTGCGTCGATTTAACTAACAATTGCGAGGTCGTGCGAAGCTGTATCCAAACAAGATTGCCGTCCTTTTTTCCCCACAGAGCTTTCTTTTGGTGGTATTTGATCACCTCTGTGGTTTTTATTTTTTGCGCTATAAACAAACAAAGAGCGACAATTTTGGAAATGTTTTGCTTTAATACATATCCAAAAAAAATATATAAAAAAACAAATGTATTCATTAGTTTAGGCCGATATGTATTCTTCCTCATATTTTTGGTAAAAAAAATGCAATAAGCGTATATTGATTGGTTTGCGCAAAAGTTGTAACGTCTACAAACTATGAGAATTGATTGATGGGGTTTTTATTTTTTTTCCCTAGTAATGGCGGCGATCTGGGGCTACAATATTGCAGCAGACATATCGGACACTTTTGACACTTTTTTGGGACCACTGACATCTATACAGCGATCAGAGCTTTAACCACTTCAGCCCCGGAAGGATTTACCCCCTTCCTGACCAGAGCACTTTTTGCGATTTGGCACTGCGCCGCTTTAACTGACAATTGCGCGGTCGTTCGGCATTGTACCCAAACAAAATTGACGTCCTTTTTTTCCCACAAATAGAGCTTTCTTTTGGTGTTATTTGATCACCTCTGCAGTTTTTATTTTTTGCGCTATAAACAAAAAAAGAGCGACAATTTTGAAAAAAAAATATTTTTTACTATAATACATATTCAAAAAAAAAAAATGTATCCACCAGTTTAGGCCGATATATATTCTTCTACATATTTGTGGTAAAAAAAAATTGCAATAGGCATATATTGATTGTTTTGCGCAAAAGTTGCTGCGTTTACAAACTATGAGAATTCATTTATGGCGTTTTTGCAATTTTTTTTTTTTTTAACTGGTAATGACAGCGATCTGCATTTTTTATTGGGACTGCGATATTGCCGTGGACAGATGGGTCATTTTTAACACTTTTTTGGGACCATTGACATTCATACAGAGATCAGGTCTAAAAATAGCCACTGATAACTGTATAAATGTCACTGGCAGGTAAGGGGTTAACCTGTAGGGGGCAATCTAGGGGTTAACTATGTTCCCTAGGCATTCTAACTGTATGGGGGCTGGGCTGGCAGGGGCATGACAGATCTAATTGATCCAGATTACAGGGATCAGTAGATCACTGTCATGCTGCCTGTCAAAACGGGGAACCGCCGTGTTTACATCAACGGTTGCCCGTTCTTCCTCTGTACTAGGCGATCGCAGGTCGCCGGCGGACATCGAGTCCGCTTGACCCGCGGCCCCACTCACGGAGCATGAGAGCTCGCCGCGCCCGTTTATAGGCGGCGATCTGCGCAGCGGAGCCACTTTGCCACCGTATATCCACTCAATACGTTTGGCAAGTGGTTAAATAGCCACTGATTACTGTGTAAATGTCATTGGCAGGGGAGAGGTTAACCTGTAAGGGGTGATCAAGGGGTAAAGTGTGCTTCCTGCTTTGTGTTTCTAACTGTGTGGGGGCTGGGATGACTGGGGGAGGAGAGTGATCGCCGCTCCCATATACTGGGAACATCACTCTCGTCACTGCCAGAGAGGGAATCCACCCCACCCACTGATTGGCTCGCCCCGCTAGTGTGTGAGAGCGGGAGCGCTCCTTCGGTGGTGCGTGTGCCCACGATACTCACTCCTGCACCCGCTGTCAGGTGACGCTGATTTGCGCACAAGAGTGATGTTGCCGCCGTCAATCCATGGTGAGCGGTCGGCAACAGATGACAAAGACAGAACATGTCCCCTCCTGAGTCACAGTGACCATCTCTCTCCACACCAGGTGGTCCCTTCAGTCACTCCAGTCCAAACCGCACTGACAGTCCCGCTCCTGGCTTGCATTGCTCCCATCCTGCAGACCCTCACAGCCTCCAGAGGCTCGGCCTGCTCCGCTTTGCTCCCTTGCGCCATGACATCACACGACACACCCAGGCACTGCCTCTGCCACCCCCCCCCCCCCACTGGCACTTGGATGGCCTTCTGAGCCGAGCGTCACAGCCATATTTTTAACTGGCAACCTTTTCCTATCACTGGTATTTACTGGCAGGAGAAAAGTGCCGTTTTTTACTGGCTTCCAGTAAAAATGCTGACGGTTTGCAACACTGCGTTATAGAGAAGATTAGATTCAAGATAAGAAAATCAGCCAACCCCATCATAGCTGACATAGAAAATAAAAGGTTAGTCACGCTTCTCTTAGCCATTTTATTATAACTGTCACTGAAATCATCGGAGATATAACAACTGCTGTTAGCTCCAATGGCTGCAATTACACATACCACATGACAGGTATATGACATAGATCAATTTCTATGTCTACTGCTTTCTGAGTTATGAAGAGTTTAGAAATAAGTGAATAATTAGCTGAAGCTTAATGATTTTTTTGACTCAAATATCAAAAAAATTATTTTTGAACCACTAGCCGACCACCCGCCGCAGCGTGACGGCGGCAAGGTGCCAAGTTATCGCGAAATGGCGTGACGGTGGCTGCGATAACTAGTATTGTGAGCGCGTGCGTGCTGCCAGAGTCACGCTCACGCTCTCACTGTGTTGGGGGGGCCATGGAGCGGGTAGGGCGGACTCGATCGCCGCCGGCTACCCTCGATGGCCCCCCGCAGTGAGAGAACCGAGGTCTGTGTAAGTAAACACGGATCTCCGTTCTCATGATCACCCCCTTCCTCCAGCCAGGGCAGCCCACACACAGTTAGAACACGCCCAGGGAACAATGGTAACCCTTAGAGCGCCCCCTGCAGGTTAACCCCTTCACTGCCAATGGCATTTACACAATAATCAGTGCATTTTTATAGCACTGATCGCTGTATAAATGTCATTGGTCCCAAAAAAGTGTCAAAATGGTCCGACATGTCTGCTGAAATATCGCAGTACCGCTAAAAATCTCAGATCGCCACCATTACTAGTAAAAAATAAAAAAATAAATAAAAACCCCAGAAATTAATTATCATCATTCGTAAAAGCGGCTCTGGTCCTAAAGTGGGAAATCCTTCCGGGGCTGAAGTGGTTAAACAGCACCAGGCATGGTACTCACCATTCATGAAGATTGGCCTCTGTGCTGGTGGCTGTTGTGATCGATTAAAAACCTAAATTATAACTAAAGGCAACACTTTTTTTTTTTTTAGTTTTGAATAGAGTGGAGGCGTAGAACCCCTGTCAGTTTTTATTGCTGTCTGTGCCCCCTTCCCTCTTTGTCCTGTTTACCATTGTCATTGAATGTGAAAGTAAAAGAAAAATCCCACATTTTGGGTTGTCCCCAGAAAAGTAATAGAGGGGAAATCTTCCAATGGGGACACTAGCTCTGCTGACCTGGGAGTCCCTAATGAATTCCCTTAATATGCAGGGATTTCTTCTCACTTCCTGTTTGGCTATGGGACAGGAAGTAAAGGGAAATCTCTGCAATGGGACACAGATGGTGGAAACAATCTGACAGGACTGTCACTCTATCCAAAATGAAAAAAAAGTTCTGCCTATAGTTCTACTTGCCCCTGGATACCCTGCAGTGGTGATTTTCCACTAAAAAGCATTTATGAATGGGGGAAGTGAATCTTTCATTTATCCACCTGTCCTCCATTCATAGAGTACTTTTCATTGTGGGAACAAATAGTACAGCTTCTATGAATGAAGCACAGAGTCACAGTCCTTGTCACTTGTTTGGCTGCTCACATTACCACCAGAAGATCACTGCTTCATGGGAATCTGGGGGTAGAGGACTTCAGATTTGAATCAAGCACAGCAACTTCCAGCACAAAGAACACAGTTGATTCAGGGTAAATACCATCCTGGGTGCTGTTTTTTTTTTTTTTTTTTAATTTTCACTAAGCTTTAGCTTTACATTTTTGATTAATGCAACCATTGAAGATAAATTGTTTTCAATGCCAAAGTGAAAAGATAAGCGATTACTGTCTCCAACAATTTTAGCCCTTGATAGGGTCTCTTCAAGCAGAAAAAACTCACGACAGTGAAAGATACCTTGGGTTTTATTTATTTAAAAAAAAATTGTTTGAGGAAGGAGGGTCAGAATTTAGGGCTAAAAAAACAAAAAGAAAAACTTAAAAGTTATTTCCAATGCGTTTCATCACTGGGCAAGTGAACTGCTAAAACGTTGTCCAAAGCACTGCTTGCTAGTTCACTTTCTTTTAGTAGAGTAGCAGCCCTTCTAAAGCAGATATCTTCTGTGATACTGCTGTCCTAACAAGGATATATTGTACTAGGAAGGCACCCTTTAAGAAGGTATACTACTTCCATTGGCCAATTACATCACAGGATGTTTATTGAATCCCACCAGGTTAATGGAAGAGAGTGGACTCTCTCAGGTGCTAGAGAGTGAACTGGTTAGTAGTTCTTACATCTTTACAGAGTGCATTGGGTTGTTAAAGAGGTTGTAACCCTTAAAAAAGCAAAAAAGAAATTCTGTTCCTTTAACCACCTCGCGCCGCCGCCATAGCCGAATGACGGCTACAGCGCGGCGCTAAAATGCTGGGCGCGCTCCCCCTTCTGTGAAGGGGGGCATGACAGATCTACTGATCCCTGTTACTGGGATCAGTAAGATCTGTCATGCCCCTGCCAACCCCGCCCCCCCCACAGTTAGAACACACCCAGGGAACATAGTTAACCCCTTCACTGCCCCCTGCAGGTTAACCCCTTCACTGCCAATGACATTTATACAGTAATCAGTGGACATTTAAATTTCTGATCGCTGTATAAATGTCATTGGTCCCAAAAAAGTGTCAAAAACGTCCGACATGTCCGCCGCAATATCGCAGTCCCGATAAAAATCGCAAATCACCGCCATTACTAGTAAAAAAAAAAAATAAATAAAAAGGCCATAAACCAATGTCCATAGTTTGTAAACGCTATAACTTTTGCGCAACCCAATCAATATACGCCGATTTCGATTTTTTTTACCAAAAATATGTAGAAGTATTTATATCGGTCTAAACTGATGAATAAATTTGTTTTTTTTTTTTATTTTTGGATATTTATTATAGCAAAAAGTAAAAAATATTGTTCTTTTTTCAAAATTGTCGCTTTTTTTTGTTTATAGCGCAAAAAATAAAAAAAGCAGAGGCGATCAAATACCACCAAAAGAAAGCTCTATTTGTGGGAAAAAAGGACGCCAGGTTTGTTTGGGTACTACGTCGCACGACCGACGTTGAATTGTCATTCAAAGAGCGACAGTGCTGAAAACTGAAAATTGGTCCGGGCAGGAGTGCCCAGTAAGGAAGTGGTTAAAGCAGGTTAAACAGCTTAGCGTTGGTGCTGCCTAATCTGTCGCTTTATATGCTGTAAAAAACCTGGTTGATCCTGCTTATTTATGTGTCCCCCTATGTAAACTGACCAAGGTAATCATGGCAGCTGATCCCCCTGCTCTCCTCTCTCCCCTCCCTCCCTGCCTGTCAGCTCCTGTGTGTGAGTGATCTCTTCCCTCCCCCTCCCCTCCTGCCACTATTAGTAGTTGTTAGTAAAGTCAATGTAGGATTACTGCCAGCCCCTCTGTTATACCAAGGCATACTACATAGTGTAAATGTTTGTTTAAAATGATGACACTAAATGCCTTCTTTCAGATCGCCTCTGTGTGGTCATGTGCCCTCCCGCCGCTCTCCTCCCCGATCTAATGGCTACAGCGGGAGGGGTTGTGGACAGCACAGTGGTCACAGGACCTCCCAGCTGATGTCAGAAGGAAATCTCAGCCCCTCCCCCGTACCTCTTACCTTAGGGGAGGAGAGCAGTGGGAAGTCATGTGACCACATAGAGGTGATCTGAAATAAGGTATTTATCTGCATCATTTTAAACAGACATTTACACTGTGTAGTATACTGTAGCATAATGTGGTTTAATAGAGGGGCTGGCAGTAATCCTACTCTAACTTTACAACCACTTTAATGAAAAAAATCACTGCCTTCCAGTAAACCCTGGGTTAAGGCGAACAGGCCCAATTCCCTATGCAATTCCCTATGCATTCCGATTCAGATTAATCCTTGCTCATTTCTAACCGGAAATATTTTTATATTTAAAATGCTTTATAAAAAAATATTGGACACCTTTTACATTTTAATATTTGCCTGCTGCAAATGTTGTCGACAATATAAACACTTGTTTTGAGCTATCTGCTCTGCAAGAAGATGTGAGTTTCTCTATACCAGTTCTGAAATTACATATACTGTATATAGTTATATGCATATTGTGTGGGTTTCCTCTCACTCACACCATGTAGGTCAATTGGCTATTGTCCAAATTGGCCCCAGTATTTGTGTGCAGGTCTAAAAGTTCTAACTGCAGCCTCCAATGGCCAAGCTTAGTAACACTCTGTTGAGTGGGTATTGCAGCTCTGGTATGCATTTCAGTCACAAATAAGGTGTGAGGGTTAGGAAGTGCAGCAAATATCACTACAAAATCATGGCAGTAGAGATGGGGATATGTAGATAGAAAATATATAATGACATTTTTTTTATATATATATATACAGTTATGTAAAGGTTAAAACTGATTCTGCAGAGTTTTGGCTAACACGTTTTGCTACCCTAACGAGGGAGTGAAGCCACAAAAAAAGGTGTTTTCTTTGCACACTCAACAATCTATAACAATAGGCTACCAGAAACAGAATCAGTAGTGTGTCACGGGCCTAAAATTGCTGGACACATTTTTTAAGATTTAAACCATGTAAGTAAAGAATGACTGTTGACAGAATTCCTGGAGGTGCTATAATTTTTTCCAACCCTTGTAACTGTCACTTTGGTGATAGACTTTGTCTGCAGGTAAATGTGGAGAGAACTATACATAAAGGTAAAAGGGAAATATAGATTTTAAATGTGACAGCGGCTGCCGGGGTGATGAAACCTCAACAGCTGTCACGGTATGGAGTTGGGATGCTTTAGCAACAGTAACATGTTCTTAAAGGCATAGCGTGTCTCAGTGAAAAATGGGCATGGCCAATGAGAAGGTCTTTTATACAATACAATATTACTATGCCAAAACGGACAATCTCACAGACACAAATAAACCCCAGGACAAAGGATATATATTTTTTAAATTAAAAGTCTCCAAACATTACATTATGCTCACAAAAAAAGGATATTTTTGTCTTACTAAGCCTACTAGCCTAAGAAGAACTTAATTAAAACAAGCAACTGTTGACACAATGAACACCTTGGTCAGGTCTATTTACAATGTAGAGTGCAGGGGTCAGAAGTAATAATACAACAACATATGGAGTGCAGCAGTCAGGGTGAGTGCCATATTCACATCAGAGCCCCCCTACATTAAACTCCCCTGCATTCCCCCATGTATCAGTGTCCCCAGAGTGCCCCCACCTTAAATCAGTGTCTCAAGAGTGCCAGTTCCTTAAATCAGTGTCCCCAGAGTGCCACCACCTTAAATCAGTGTCCCCATAGTCCCATCACCTTACATCAGTGCCCCCAGGGTACCCCACCTTACATCACATCAGTGCCCCGAGAGTGTCACCACCTTACACCAGTGCCCCCAGAGTGCCACCACCTTACATCAGTGCCAAAAATCCACTTGTCACGGCTCTAAACTGGAGCCAGCCAATTAGTGACATGCCGAGTTCAGCCTCAACTCTTCCAGTGGGTCGTTTGAATAAAGGCCACGCCCAATATGCGCCATGACGTCACTGTGCAGACACACACATGACCCTCCCCCCTGCCCCATCCAAGACTGAGCCCCACAGTTCACTAATCGGTTGGCTCTGGAACTGCACATGTGCTGTTCAGAGCCAGGGACAAGGGGGTTTTTTTGCACTTTTCTTCTGTCCACGGACACTATTGGACAGCATAAAAGTGCCTGTTTTTTTACAAACTGTTCATAATTTTCTGGCCCAAGAAAGGAAGGGTGACCCCTAGAAGTCGCACATCTATGATGTCCTGTTCACATATCCCCTCCATATCGAGCCTTAGCGGTCCTCACACTTTCCTCAGGTCACAGTCCATAATTTTCCTGCAGGTTGGCAATACTGCATGATTTGTGTGCTTCTTTTATCCCTGCCCCTTTTCTGTCTCTGTATCACCCCCAAAAAAGTGGACATGGTCAGTAGGGTGTCTCCAGATTTCATATGAAAATCTGGTCATCTTAATATACGACATACAGAAATACAAATATATATATATATCTTCTGTATGATGGTGGTGTTTTAATGCCCCAGAAACACATTGCTTGGAAAATAATAGTTTGATTTGGATTCTTTTGACGAACAAACACTTTTGAATCTGAAACAGCGGTGTGGTGCTCCTCCTTCTGCACATTCAGTGTTTTTTCTTCCTAAAGTGCCCACCAGCCTTCTTTACATGTAAGACACCTCCCCACAGTCAACCACATGTGCATATTGCTCTGTGGCGCTAGATGCACTTTTGAGATCCAACACCATTTGCACACTTCTCCTTTATCTGGGAGAGAACATATTGATCATTCAGGATAATTCTTTTTAAATATCCTTTACAATGGATCAGTCAAGAGGTGTCTGCCTAGGTCAAAATGTGCCCACACACATATTGTTTCCCATTCTGATTGCTATTAGCCAGAATGAGCAACAGCCATGTCACGTCTGTGGGTATTCTATGACCCATAAAAACAATACAGGTAAATAGTGGCATTGAAGTAAATGAGAAACAAAACAAATGCATACAATCAAGTAAATAAAAACACCCAGTGAACAGATGTATGTAGATTAAACACAGTCCATAATATGGGTGTCCATAACTGGATTGATAACAGTCCACAAGTGATGATATGTTGTATATTAGATAATCTCCACACCACACCGTGTGTCACCACTTCCCCATAGGAAGTGCACTCACCAACAGTATTTGCCTCACATTCTCATGTTCGGCAATCAGGCTTTGTACCCCTCAGGGTCGTAAATATTTCAACCATGTCCTCCAATATTGCCAGTGAGTATATATCTCCCATATATATGTAAGAGAGAAAAAACTATAATAGTGCAAATAACGTATGATAAAATTTACTAATGGTTAAAAAATTCGCCCGCAGGTAATGCACTCACAGGTAAACAATAGGTATACATGTGAGTGCATTACCTGCGGGTGAATTTTTTAATCATTAATCATGCATTTGGTCACACAAACTAGCATGCCGTGGTTGCGGCATGTGTGATAACACCAGTGTTATCCCTGTGTCTCAATCTGACCGATGTTTTGCTCTCTCCCAGAATGCCACTTCCGGTATTGCTTGTATTGTCACGTCCAGCAGCCATGCAGCCACGTCCACACATTTCTTCATTCCAACTTCATCCTGGGATTGGCTGCACGGCATGGCAACCACGTTTATATACACCCCCATATGCTAATTGCATGTTACTGCACACACACGTAGCTAGTGTCCCTGCGGACAGCTTGCACCGTCCATCAACATCACAGAGTACAGGGTGCACAATTCACATCCAATAACTATGCCACATTGTTGAACAATATAGGAATTATATACCCCAGTTGTTCCACTATTATCATAAGCGGACTAAATATTAGAATTCTTACTAAAATGTTAACAGAATAAAAAATTATAAAAAGTCAAAAATATTAATATTAAAATATGGGGAAGATGGAAATCCCCCAAACTTGGATAAAAACCAGTTAATTGTTAAAGCATAAATGAAATCCCCATCTTAATTCATATAACATTACATAAACCCATAATGGCAGGAATAGCTACAGGGATGAGTCATATGCGCAATAATCAATAGTTTTTTATAAAGCAATTAAGGTCTAGCTCTGTATTTAACCCATTAGGTGTCAAACTCTTTATTAAGAAAATCCACTTAGTTTCCCTTTGGGATAAATCCCTCACCCGATTGGAGCCGCTCCACGATGTCTATACCACAAAATTGTAACCATGTGGGATCCCTATTATGTTTCTCCTTAAAATGAAGGAACACACTATGTTTTGTGAAACCTTTCTTTATATTGGCGACAATACATACCTTCAAAAGTCTTTTAGTCCTTCCTACATAATATAGCCCACATGGGCACCATAATAGGTACACCACATGTGACGTATTACATGTAATAAACATATCTATAGTAAATGATCTCCCCTCCATATTAGTAAAGGCAGTGCACTCCCTGTTACTGGTTTGCACTGTCCTACATGAGATATTTATGGCAGAGTGGGAGGATAGGCATGTGTTGAGTACATTTTTTATGTGAGATTCATTGATGACCTCCTGTTTATATGGGAAGGCTCTGAGGAATCTGTATATGATTTTTTTATCCCACCCTAACCACAATGATAACATAGTTATCAGGTGAGTGACACTAGTTAACATTTTTTGGATGTCACCATTGAGAGGACAGGTTCAATGCTGAATTTGAAGGTTTATTTTAAGCCTATGGACCGGAACAGCTACCTGTCAGTCAATAGTGGGCCTCTTCCGATGTGGATTAACCACATGCCGACCGCCGACCGCAGTCTGACAGCAACAGAATGGCTCGTTATTGCAAACCGCCGTCATACGACGGCGACTGCGATAACTAGTGCTGTGAGCGCGCACGCACCGGAGGCGCGCTCACTGTGTCTGGGGGGGCAGGGAGTGGGTGTGGCAGACTCGATCGCCACCGGCTACCCGCGATGGCCCCCCCACAGTGAGAGAACGGAAGTCCGTGTATGTAAACACGGATCTCCGTTCTGTTAGAGGGGGAAGGGCGATGATCACAGGTTTCCTCTATATGGAAGCCGTGATCATCCCCTTTCCACAGCCAGGGCAGCCCACACACAGTTATAACACGCCCAGGGAACACAGTTAACCCTTAGAGCGCCCCCTGCAGGTGAACCCCTTCACTGCCAATGGCATTTACACAGTAATCACTGCATTTTTATAGCACTGATCGCTATATAAATGCCAATGGTCCCAAAAAAGTGTCAAAATGGTCCGACATGTCCGCTGCAATATCGCAGTACCGCTAAAAATCGCAGATCGCCACCATTACTAGTAAAAAAATAAAAAACATAAAAACCCCAGAAATTAATTCTCATCGTCCGTAAACGTGGCAACTGTTGCGCAAACCAATCAATTAACGCCGAATGCGATTTTTTTTTTTACCAAAAATATGAGGAAGAATATAAATCGGCCAAAACCGATGGAAAAAAAAAATTTTTTTATATTTTTTTTTTTTTTGGATTTGTATTTTAGCAAAAAGTGAGAAATTAGGGTTTTTTTAATATATATTTTTTTGGATTTGTATTTTAGCAAAAAGTACGAAATTAGGGTTTTTTTTGCAAAATTGTTGCTCTTCTTTTGTTTATAGCGGCAATCAGAAATGACGCAGAGGTGATCAAATACCACCAAAAAAAATCTCTATTTGTGGGAAAAAAAGGATGCAAATTTAGTTTGGGTAGAACGTTGCACGACCGCGCAATTGTCAGTTAAACGACCCAGTGCCGAATCGCAAAAAGTGCTCTGGTCCTAAAGTGTGAAATCCTTCCAGGGCTGAAGTGGTTAAAAACATACCAAAAGGCCAAATGATGCGTGTGAAGTGCAATTGTAGTAAACAGGAGGATTACTATGCGCAAGCAAATCACCTTAAAGCAAAATTTGTACAAAAGGGTTACAGTGCTGAGGTTTTGGATAGAACAATTAAGGAGGTTGGTGCTCTGCCTAGAGATCAGCGTCTTAGGAATAAGGACCATACAACCCAATCGGAACAACATCAATGGGGATTTATCTCTATTATTTCCATCTCCAGTAAGTGGAGAAGATCTTTAAGAAATATTGGTACATTTTACTCATGGATAAAGATTGGGCACCAATTTTACCAGATTGTCCCAAATGTATCAATAAAAAAACTCCCAATTTTGGAGACTGGGTGGTGAGGAAAATCCTGGATGCACCGGGCCAACAAAAAATCCATATTGATAAAAAGGGATTCTACTCATGTTGCTTCAAATAAGATTCCTATGCTTCATCATGGTGGGAACATACAGGGCTCTAAGTAAAATAACATTATACTACTCCCAAAAAAGCATGTAATAAAAAAAAAAAAAATGTAAGCATTACAACTAAATGCCAGAGATGGGGCTCTGGTATCCAACGGCATGCAGCTTATGTCATACAATAACCTTACTTTTTATCAGCTATTTTTTAAGGAACATTTGCCATGAGGGTAATATGTAGTCTGTCATGGATGACCTCTATCTGAAAATGCTAACTGCTTGGCTAATTTGCTGATCCTTTGGTTCATTACTGACATAGACAAATATGCAGATCGTGTTGTCTAATGGTTTCACCTGCAACATACTATTTCTAAATCACTAGTTCTTGAACCCAGAGATTAAACATGATAGCAAGGCAGCTAGCATGTACAAAAGTAGATATTATATTAAAGTCTGTGCCACACCTCAATACGCTAATAAACAGCTGTGGCCACTTTAAATACAAAGTGTGCTATACAACAATTCAAAAGGAGGATAGGGACTGATTTATAACATTTTAAAATAAAAACCAAATATAAAATTCATCAAAAAATTGTAAAAAGCATAAAGAGAAAATATATATCCTGTAAATTGAATGTATTATTTATGACATTTTCACAATATATTTTTCTATTTATGTTCTTTTGGGTTTTTTTTTACACTTTTTTGATGAATTGTATATTTGATTCTTATTTTCATATCTTATAGTGCAGTCACAATCCTCCTTTTGAGCATGATCAAAAGGTCGGCAATAATAGCAACCATAGGCGTGCGCACTGGGTGTGCCAGGTGAGCCTGGGCACACCCTAATGACCCCATGTGGCGCATATTCTCTCTAATATTTCACCAAATAAAAAAAAATTCCCTTTCTGCTAAAAAAATGTGAAAAAATAATGAAAAAAATAAAATTGTAAAAAAAAAAAAAAAACTACTGACAATGTCCACTGCCCTACTGACACCAATCTCTGCCCTTATGATACCATCCACTGCTCTACAGACACTGTCAGTGTATATATACACATGCACACATATGCATGTGTGTTTGAGCTTTGCGGTGCACACCCTAATGCAATAGGCTGCGCACGCCTATGATAGCAACCTACATCTCTTGCTCCTTTCATAAAATATGACTTTTTTTTCAGCAAGCATGCTAAAATCTGGACATTTTATGACCAAATGGCAAAAAGAATGTAAAGTAAATTGTAAAACACTTTATTCTGTATGGAAAGTACCTGAGCTCAGACTTTGGCATACAGTAAAGAGGGAGAAATACATTCGACTTGGTCCCATGAGCTCCTGGACTTGGGAACAGAAACATTCATTGAACCTTTGTGGTTATGCTTTAAAACGTAGACCAACATATTTTTCTTTTAATAGAATATGGAAGACTTAAAAACTGTCACCTTTTTATTGTTCATAGTATTACTAATGGGGAGTTTTCACCGGTCATGTCACAGCAACATCGAGTGAAGCATCACCAATGAAGACACAGACAGCAACATGTATGGCTGCCTCAAAGATCACTCTACATGCTTCATATGTCTGTACAATCTCTGTTTGATTTATCAAAACTATGTAACACATTTAATACATAAATATGAGGACATACCAAAACTACAGTATCCATTCAATGCATATCCCATCAGGTAGGTTGTACAGTCCAGTTGTAACATTTTTAAGATAATGCTGAAACCTTTTTACCTTTTAAAAATCTTGCTGCCACTCTCAAATCATCCGCATAATTAAATCAGCAGTTTTATGGGGCCTTTTATTTAAATTGTTGCCGCTTTCCCTGATGACAGCAATAATTCAATCACAGCACCCAGAGTATTACATGGTAACTTTAATCCAAACATTAAACAAATCATGTTATTTTGTCAAATCAATGTTTTGCAACATGTCCAAGAATTCTTTTGAAGGTGGCAGCTTCTCTTTGAAGTACCAACAGTAAAAAGCAAAT
This sequence comes from Glandirana rugosa, assembly GCA_018402905.1. Taxonomy (NCBI): domain Eukaryota; kingdom Metazoa; phylum Chordata; class Amphibia; order Anura; family Ranidae; genus Glandirana; species Glandirana rugosa. Next base: position 1,235,253 of record BLSH010096972.1, on the reverse strand, counting down.
GCTAAGTAAGGTAAAAGGATTAAATTGGTTGCAATATGCAATGTGGCCACTAGATGGCAGGGTTGGTTAACGTTAACGTGGAGCAGAATTGTGCAGGGCACACATTTGCTAGATACGTTCAATACAATAGGATCAACCTAGGCATATTGTTCAGAATTGTTTGAGCAATTGTTTGCATAATGATTGTAAAAAATAATACATTGCTCTAAGCATCATAGCAAACAACTGTTCTTGATTTCCAAAGTTAGTGTTCGATTTTTAGTTTTAGATTTAGATAAACTGTTGGCGCAAACGGTTGGCACTATATACATCCAGTATAATATTATTATTATTATTATTAATAATAATAATAATATATTTGTTCCTGGCTGTCAGCACTGATTAAATCCCAACTGTAGACAATTTTTAGTTTTAGATAGAGCTGGGAAGGTTAGAGCCTCTAACACATTCTTATTGTTGTCTATGTCTCTACTGGATAGATTTATGCTAACTTCCTGTTGAAGAAGTAAAATAAAAGATGTTTAAACAACGCAGAAAATAAATTCCTACATGGCTTATATAAACACCTGCTAAACCCTCTAAAGGTAATAAAATGATGATGATGCCCTGAGTTGAGCTTTAACTTAGCCATTAAGGGCCTATTCACACAATGCAGGGTGCAGCACACATTTTTATGTGTTGAGGTGCCCTGCTAAGTGCTGTATTAGGCAGGCCATTCAAAATGGATAGGCTGCAGTATACCTCAGTGCACCAAAAAAAATTGGTACAATCTGAATTTTTTTCACAGTGCAACGCGCAGGAAGCCATGGGTTATGCTGCACTGTAGTAAGTTGCAGTGCACATGCGTTATAGAGGTATGTTGGGGTGCCAATGCCCAAGGAATGGGTTTGGGGAGATGATGGTCCAAGGATGATGAAGGATGAGGATGAAGGAACGTCACAGTGCTCAGTGCTCAACTTGAGCACTGAGCACTGTGACGTTCCTTCATCCTCCTTGGACCATCATCTCTTTTGCTGGTACTTTACCAGCTTCTGGTAAGTACAATCACTCACCTTTTCTGGATCATCACCACATCGAGCACCTGATTGTCAAGTCACCTGTCACTATATACCCAAGTTCAATCTGCAATAACACATTGCATCAGCTTTATATTCCTGTGTACCCACTACAGTTATCCTATACATTTGCATATGAACTTTAAAAGGACTTTACTGTATGGTCATTGAAAGTATGCATCTGCTATTAGTGTATATTTAGCTCAATGCCCAAGGAATGACACCAGAGTGGATGTAATGTTGTAATGCATACATTAATTATGCATTATGCGATGGCATCATATGGTGTAACTCCTTACGGCGTATGACGTCATCACGTAATGAAGAAGTAGATCAGCATTTACCGCTGCATGTCTGTGGGATGGAGACTGAGGATGTGTTTTAACTGGCCTCTGTTCAGAGCATGTTAAAAGCCATATACTGTGTTAATTTATGTGAGTGTTCTGATTGTATATTCAGTTTAAGGCCTCATACACACGGGCGTATCTTTAAAAATAAACAAAACTTCGGGCCCGACATCAAGGAAAAAAAATCGGCATTTTTCGGCGTTATGCATCGGCGTTAGTGAGCATTAGTGAGCGTCGGCGTCAATAGGTGTTTTTTTAAAAAAAAATCATCCCTCTGCTATTTTTCAACCTAAAAACGTTGGCGTCAAAAAACGCCGGAAAATGCCGGTACAATATTAGTTGGCGTTTGTTGGCATTTGTTGGCGTTTTGCGGTATCGGCGTCAAAAAATGCCAAAACGTTACAGCCTCAGAACGCGATGGCCGTGGGTTCTACTTTCAGCTAACTAACGCCGACGCCATCTACAGCTCAAAAACGCAGACGTTTTTATGGGGCCATTGACTAACATGGAGAGCTGCAAAAAACGCCAGAAAACGCCAGCGTCAAAAAACGTCCGTGTGTATGAGGCTTAATAATTGATTTAAACAGAGAGCATTGGAAGTCTCAATTTTGTCTCTAAATGAGGAGGAATGGAGGAAGAGTTTTAAACTCAAAGAAGGGAAACATTATATAATCTCCTGGGAGAGGGAGTCTTTGGAAGAGTCTAGAAGTCCTTTACTATCAGGCTTATTATAGGTTAGAGGTCTGTAGAGGGGCGAGTGCATATAAGAGGTTTGGTGAATGGAATCAAAAAACAAACAAAACAGAAGATACAAACACATTACCTTTATTGACCTTCAAAATAATCATCATCCTTCACTACACACGTTTGGCCACATTCATAAAGCTTCTGGAAACTGCCAGCAAAGGCCTCTTTAGGAATTTATTGCAGAACCGCTGTCACACATTCTTTGATTGTCACCACATCCGCAAAATGTGCGCCTTTTATAAGGCTATTCAGGCAGGGAAACAAAAAGAAGTCCACAGCGGACTATGGTGGATGATCAAGAGCAGGTAC